>VWYH01009480.1:4014-33168 GCA_013399365.1 Pampusana beccarii
GGGGGATTGCACTGGATGGGCTTTCGAGGTCCCTTCCAACCCTGACATTCTGTGATTCTCCCCTGCCCGGCAGTTGGAAGAATTCCTCAACCGTTCCTCCCCCTTCTCCATCTGGGTGAACGGCGAGCGCATCGACTCGCTGCTGGAGCGGGACCAGCGCCAGGAGCGGCAGTTCGAGGACCTGGAGGAACGTTTCGGCTTGCTGGAGGATGAGGTGGACGACATCTTCCAGGACAGCACCCAGGTCTACGGCCGCATGTACCCCTTCTTCCGAGCGCCCTTCGGCGGGTTCCGCGAGGCTTTCCGCCCCCCGGTCCAGCGCGTCCGCCTGATCCCGCGCAGCCAGAGGTTTTCCCGGGAGCTGCATCCCTTCTTCCAGCATCCCCACCACGGCTTCCACCACCTCTTCCAGCCGCTCTTCGAGATGACGCAGCGGATGCTGGAGGAGGTGCAGGGCGGCTGGGAGCACCCGACCGGCGCCCTTGGCTCAGGTAGGGTGCTCGGCCATGGGTCAGGTGTCGTGGCTTCCCCAGTTTGGCTGGAAGCGGCGTGTTTATGGCCAGAATTCCCGGCAAGCCCCCCCTTCTTATTAGGGGGTGACTAACTTAGAGGATGAACTCAACGACACATCGGGGAGTCCCCGTGGGAGCCCAGGAATCACAGGCTCCACTGTTTGCAGAGCTGGGCTGGGTGGTTTTTGGGTTTCCCCCCCCACTTAAATCTTGGCTGCCGGAGCCGCCGCCGTCCCGGGAAGGTGTTTGTTTTGCCCGAGTGCCGGTGCCGTCACTGTCTGCCACCGCGGCCCCGGCGGCTGGGAAAGGGCGATTTCGAAACGCAGGTTGGCAGGGAGCGCTTTGCTTTGGAAAAAACAGCCAGCGGGGGGGGGAAATTCCCCAGAAAAAGCATTTTAATGCCCCTCCGTGGCACCCCGGGGTGTTGGCCCCGCGGCTCTGCCCTGGGGCTGGGGGTCTGTGGCGCTGCCCCCGGCACCGCGGTGTTGTTGGGGTGCTGAGGCCGCGCTGGGCTCTGCGCAGAGTCCCGTAACTTCAGCGATGACCGCATGGTGTGTCGGGAGATCCGGAGAAACTCGGCCGGCTGCCTGCGGATGCGGGATGAGTGCGAGAAGTGCCGGGAGATCCTCGCCGTGGGTGAGCGGGGGGACGGGGACGGGGACGGGGGACGGGGAGGGTGGGAGGGACACAGTGAGGGGGTGGGAGGTGGGGGGTGCAAGGGGGTGTAGGCGCTGGGGGTGAGGGGATGAGATGCGGTGGGGTATAAGGTGGTGCAGGCACCAGGGATGGGGTGCAAGGAGGTGCATGCACTTGGGGATGAGGTGCAGTGGGGTTTAAAGGGGGCGCACACACTGCGGGTGAGGGGATGAGATGCTGTGAGGTGCGAGGGGGTGGATGCACCAGGGTTGGGGCTGAGGGGATAAAATGTGTTGGGGTGCAAGGGGGTGCACGCACTGGGGCTGGGGGTGAGGGGGTTAAATGCAGAGGGGTTCATGCACTTGAGGATGAGGGGATGAAGTGCAGTGGTGTTTAAAGGGGGTACAGGCATTGGGGGTGAGGGCATAAGATGCTGTGGGGTACAAGGGGGTGCATGCACTGGGACTAGGGCTGAGGGGGTTAAATGCAGTGGGGTTGAAAGGGTTGCAGGCACTGGGGCGAGTGCATAAGATGCTGTGGGGTGCAAGGAGGTGCATGCACTTGGGGGTGAGGGGTGAGGTGCAGTTGGGTTTGAAGGGGGTGCACACACTGGGGGTGAGGGGATAAGATGCTGAGGGGTGTAAGGGGGTGGATGCAGCAGGGTTGGGGCTGAGGGGATAAAATGTGTTGGGGTGCAAGGGGGTGCACGCACTGGGGCTGGGGGTGAGGGGGTTAAATGCAGAGGGGTTCATGCACTTGAGGATGAGGGGATGAAGTGCAGTGGTGTTTAAAGGGGGTACAGGCATTGGGGGTGAGGGCATAAGATGCTGTGGGGTACAAAGGGGTAGATGCACTAGGATTTGCGGTGAGGGGATAAAATGTGGTGGGGTGTAAGGGGGTACAGGCACTGGGGCTGGGGGTGAGGGGGTTAAATGAAGTGGGGCTTAAAGGGGTGCAGGCACCTGGGATGAGGGAATGAGATGCAGTGGGTTGCAAGGGGGTGCAGGCAATGGGGCTGAGGGCACGGGGATGAGATTTGGTGGGGTACAAGGGGTGCGTGCAAAGGGGTTGCGGGGATGAGATGCAGCTGGGTGCAAGGGGGTTCCAGCACCGGGGCTGGCGTGAGCCCCGGCACCCCGGTACCCCCCAAACCGCCCCGTGCCCCCCCAGACTGCCAGCAGACCGACCCTGCCCAGCAGCAGCTGCGGGAGCAGCTGGAGGACGCGCTGCGCTTGGCCGAGCGCTTCACCCGCCGCTACGACGAGCTGCTCCGCGCCTTCCAGGCCGAGATGCTCAACACCAGCAGCCTCCTGGAGCAGCTGAACCGCCAGTTCGGCTGGGTCTCCCGCCTGGCCAACCTCACCCAGGGCACCGACGGCTTCCTCCAGGTCACCACGGTGCGTCCCCCGTGGCCGGAAGGCTCGAAACGCCCCCGTCCCCTCGCGATTTTTGCAGGGCCGGCAGCCACGGAAAGTGGGTCAGGGGGGAGAAAGCGGCGATTGTGAGCCCGGCCGGGCACAAAAGCCGGCGGCTGGGCTGCTGCCAGGGCGAGGGGCCGGCGCGGGGGACCAGCGCAGCTCTCCCTTTGTGTCCCCCCCTTTTCCAGGTCCTCTCCAAGGCTCCCAACCTCGAGGACCCGTCGGCCCCCCCCGACACGCAGGTGACGGTGCAGCTCTTCGACTCGGAGCCGCTGTCCCTCACCGTGCCCGGGGACATCTCCTGGGACGACCCGCGCTTCATGGAGATGGTGGCCGAGCAGGCGCTTCGGCACTACAAGCAGAACGCCGTGTGAGTCTGTGATCCCCCCATCCCCACGGCAGAGCTGGGGGGGCCGGGCCATGGCTCACCCCCAAAATCCTTCCTCCCACAGCGAGTAGCCGGGCGATGCTCCCCCCGCCCCACCGAGCACCCCCCGCCGCCCAGCCCCCGTGCCACGGGGGGGCCGAACGCTGCTGCTCCCCCCCCGCCGCTGCTGGGGTCCCACTGTGGGCTCCAAAACAGAGAGAAAATAGAGGTAGAGCCGAACACCCCGACCGTGCTCTCCTCTTTGGGGCGCACCCCCCGCCGAGCAAATAAACGTTGTAGAAAGCAGCTGCCTGATTGTTGGATATTGTGAAATGCAGGGGGGGAGCCAACTGGGGAGGGCAGGATGCAGCCCCCCCACACTGGGGCTGGCAGGAAGCCCCCCCAAGGACACTGGGGCTCGCTGCCTTCTCCCCCACCCCCTGGGAAAGAGGTCCTGGTCCTCTCCTTCCCTTGGGGACATGGATGGTAGGTCCTGCAGGGCCACCATGACGGGGGTCACAGCACCCACCGACCTCTGGGGACAGCAGGGCCCTGGGGGGACCTGAACCCTCTCCCCCAGCCCCACAGGGACCCCACAACCAGCACAGACACCCAGGGAGCGAGTCACGGGCAGATGCTTTTACTGGGGGGAGACACAGGTTGGGGAGCAGCGGGACCAGCCCCAACCCCACCACAGCCCCCCCCACCCCAGAGCCCCTTGGGAACAGGGGCAGAGGCTTCAATCCCCCCCCAGACAGGGAAGGGCAGGCCCAGCCTCGCCGTCCCCTCCCGCAGCGAGGCGGGGAGAGGTTTCTCCTGCAAACAGCAGCAGGAGGGCAGCCGGTGTCCCCACCATGGTGTCCCCACCACCACGCCGAGCGCCCCCGAGGAGGGGACAAGGGACAGTGATCCAGGGACGTAAACCCCAGGGCCACGCCAGCCACGGGGCTCAGCTGTCGCTGTTGATGGCCGTGCTGTCCCCGTGCAGCAAACCCTCCCGTTCGGCCGCCCTGCCGCTCTCTGCCCCACGCCAGGGCAGGCGGGCGAGCAGGGGCCGGTGCAGCCCGTTGTACAGAGCAGCCCCCGTCAGCAGCACCCCAAACCCCAAAATCTCCAGGCCGTGGAAGGCCTCCCAGCCCACGGCCAAGCTGACGGCCCAGATGACGAGGGTCCGGAGACTGTCCAGCACCATGCGGGTGGTGGCACTGATCTCCTTGGTGACGCTGATGCCGGCGAAGTTGAAGAAGGCGATGCTGCTGATGTTCCCCAGCAGCGCCAGGGCGATGAGGGGCTGCTGGCCGATCTGGCAGAAAGCATCGAGGGCGTCTTCCAGCGTCCGGCGAGGGTTCCCGCTGAAACCGCCCGCAGGGATGTAGTACATGGGCACCAGGAGCAGGGCCAGGATGAGGAAGCCAAAGAAACCTGGGGGGGGTGTCAAAAAATCACCAAATCACAGGATGGTTTGTGTTGAAGGGACCATTAAATCTCCCCCAGTGCCCCCCCTGCCATGACAGGGACATCTCCAGCAGCTCAGGTTGCTCAGAGCCCCGTCCAGCCTGGCCTGGGATGTCTCCAGGGATGGTTCATCCACCACCTCTCTGGGAACCTGGGCCAGGCTCTCACCACCCTCAGCACAAACAATTTCTTCCTCATGTCCGGCCTGAATCTCCCTCCTTTAGTTTAAAACCATCACCCCTTGTCCTATCACAACAGGCCCTGCTCAAAAGTCTGTCCCCATCTTTCTTCTCGGCCCCTTTTAAGTCCAGAAAGGCCGCACTAAGGTCTCCCCGGAGCTTCTCTTCTCCAGCTGAACACCCCAGCTCTCTCAGCCTGTCCTCCCAGCAGAGCTGGTCCAGCCTCGGATCATTTCTGGGGCTCCTCTGCCCCTCTCCAGCAGGTCCATGTGTGTCCTGTGCTGAGGACCCAGAGCTGGACCAGCACTGCAGGGGGGTCTCACCAGAGCGGAGCAGAGGGGCAGAATCCCCTCCCTCCCCCTGCTGCTCACGCTGTGGGGATGCAGCCCAGGACACGGGTGGATTTCTGGGCTGCAAGCGCACGTTGCCGGCTCATGGCCAATCTTTCACCCCCAGCACCCCCAAGTCCTTCTCCTGGGGCTGCTCTCCATCCCTCCAGCACCAGCCTGCACCCGTACCCAGGTTGTCCTGGATTTGCAGGATTGGACACCCCTCAGGTGCTCAGCCCCCCCCAAACCAATGTCACGACAGACCTTCGGTGCCCACAGCCCGCAGCGGGTGCACGTCGTGCTTGTACACAAACTTCTCCTCCAGCACCATCTGGATGGCGACGATCACCTGAGCCATGATGATGAGCAAGTCACCTGCAGGGAGAGAAGGACGGACAGGGGTGAGAGAGGGAAGGAGAGAGAGAAGGAAGGAAGGGGGGCACAAGGAAAGATGGGGGAGAGAAGGAAGGATGGAAGGGGAAAAAGAAAGATGGGGAAAAAAGACAGGGGAAAAGGAAAAACAGAGGGGAGAGAAGATAGAGGGAGAAGGGAAGGGAGGAAGGGAAGGGAGGAAGGGAAGGGAAGGAAAAAGGGAAGGAAAGGAAAAAGGGAAGGGAAGAAAAAAGGGAAGGGAAGGAAAAACGGAAGAGAAGGAAAGAGGGCAGANGCGAGGGGAAGGAAAAAGGGAGGGGAAGGAAAAAGGGAAGGGAAGGAAAAAGGGAAGGGAAGGAAGGGAAGGAGAAAGGAGAAAGAAAGGAGAAAGGAGAAAGGAGAAAGGAGAGGACAGGGCACTGAGCCCCTGCCCACTGGCCAGGCAGCACCGCAGTGCCCTGCGGGGGTTGTTCCCCCCATGACCATCCCTTTCCCCCCACGTACCGGTGATCACCTCGCTGAGCTTGTGCCTCTGGCCATGGGAGCTGTGCAGGTCCGCCAGCCCCACCACCACCAGCCCCACGATGGTGACCAGGATGCCCAGCCACTGGCTCAGCTCCAGTTTACGGCCCAGGAAGGCGACAGAGAGGAGCCCGGTGAAGATGATGACGGATCCCCGCAGCATCTGGAAACTGGAGGCGCTGGTCATGTTCAAGGCTGCGCGGGGAGAGACAGACCCGTAAGTTGTGTGTGCTGCCGGAGCCGACCCAAGGCCACCGCTGGCCTCTGCTCCCCAGGAACAAGCGAAGGACAAGAGGAAACGGCCTCAAGTTGCACCAGGGGAGGTTGAGGTTGGATCTGGGAACAATTTCTTCCCCAAAGGGCTGTGGGGCATTGGAACAGGCTGCCCAGGGCAGTGCTGGAGTCACCATCCCTGGAGGGTTGGACAGACGGAGATGAAGTTCTTAGGACATGGGCAGTGCCAGGGGTGGGGAATGGTTGCACTCGATGATCTTGAGGGCTTTTTCCAACCCAAATGATTCTGTGATTCCATGAATTAAGAGCAGTGTGGTGATTAACCAGAGGAAGGGGCAGCAACGCTGTCTCCCCGCGCTCAGAGCTGCCACCAGAGAAGGTTCGTGCCCAGACACAGCCACACAGGAACACCGTGTCCCCCCTGCTAAAGAACACAACTTACTGAGTCCTGCCACAACTCACTGCATGGGTGAGAAGCGTTTGCTCAGACCCCTTCAGGGTCCAACTCCAAAACTGAACAAACCGTGGAGTCCCGCAGCCCGACAGCCTCAGGGACAAGCAAGCGGGGACAGCGGTGACGTCCCCGTGTCCCCAGCACTTACCCACGTACATGATGCTGGTCCCAGTCATGTCGCAGAGGGCGGGGGGCAGGAAGAGCAGTGGGTTGAAGGGCTGTGCCAGGGCCGTGCTGGGCTCCGGCCTCCGCCGATCCCTCCACACCAGCAGGTAAAACACCCCCAGGCAGGAAAATTCACCCAGGAACATGCCCACGGCCTGCGGGAGAGAGGGGTGAGGGGGGCCTGGTCCGGCCAGCGGGGCTGTCGTGCCGGGGGGGGCTCACCTGCAGGAAGGGGTGCTGGAAGCCGTGCTCCTCCGTCCCCCCGCAGCCGGGCGCGCTGAAGTTATCGGCCCATCTGTGAGACAGAGAGGACGGGGGTTAGAGCGGGGGGCTGCGGGGAGCCGGACGACACCCCAAAATCCAGCACGGGGCTGTCACCTGGGCCAGCAGCCCCCTCAGGTGACAGATGTGGGAACAGCAGACACCGATGTGGCTGCACCGACCTGCCGGCTTCTCCTGGCCCGGCTCCCGGCCCTGAGTGACAGGCGGGGAAATGGACACCGCTGTGTCACACAGCCCCGCGATCCGGTGTCCCCGTGTCACACAGCCCCGCAATCCGGTGTCCCCGTGTCACACAGTCCCGCAATCCGGTGTCCCTGTGTCACACAGCCCTGCGATCCGGTGTCCCTGTGTCACACAGCCCCGCGATACGGTGTCCCCGTGCTGCACAGCCCCGCGATCTGGTGTCTCTGTGTCACACAGCCCCACAATCCAGTGTCCCCATGCCACACAGCCCCACGACCTGGTGTCCCCACGCCCATGTCGCACAGCCCTGTGACCCATTGTCTCCAGGATCTGGTGTCCCTGTGCCCACGTTGCACAGCCCCACGATCTGGTGTCCCCACACCCATGTCACACAGCCCTGCGATCCCGTGTCCCCATGATCGGGTATCCCTGTGATCCTGTGTCCCCATGACCGGGTGACCCCATGATCCCGTGTCCCTGTGCCCATCGCTGCCAGAGCCTGAGAGACCAGGACAGCGTGGAGGGGGTCACCCTGACCCCTTCCCTCCCCTCTATGTCACCTTGAAGATTTGGGGGCTAAGGGACACAGGATACATAAAGGACACTGGATCGCAGGCTGGGGGGGGCAGCAGCTCCTACTGCTCACACCCCCAGCCATGGTTTTGGGGCACAAACGCCCTCTTTTGGGTATACCAAGCAGCACAGAGGGATAAACACAGGCTGTCCCCAGGGCCCATTTCGGTGAGGATCTCCCCTCCTCATGGACCCCAGCCCCTCACTGACGGGCTGCCTGTCCCCAGCACTTCCCCACACAGCCGTGCACCCCGAGACAGGCACCCCGCTCCCCTCCGGATGTTTTTTTGCTGACACTGAGCGGCAGCTGTGCCGCAGACCTGCTGAGCTCGGGGAAACGGGGCAGCAGCAGCGGCCGGGACAATGCCCAGCCCGGCCCTCGTCACTCGGCGAGGGGCTTTTCAGCCAGGCCAGCAGGATTTTGGCGTGAGTCAGCCCCGGGTGACACAGCACAGCCCCGCTGCGGGTGTCGCAAGAGGCTCTGTCGGGCCACACATGGGTCTCGTGAGCCGGCTGAGCGCTCGGGGCCACCTCCCGGCTCTGCTCTGCCCTGCAGGGATGCTGTGCCTCAGTTTCCCCACCCAGGGACCTCGGTTTGCTGGGACACCGGCTGGAGCTTGGCCATCCGGTGAAACCCAGCTGATGTGCAGGTGTCTGCCCGGCGGCATCGAGACAAGCCGGGCTGGCAGGTCTGCCCTGCCCGGGCAGCTCTCACCATCCCCATCCTCCCTGCGAGGGCTGGGAGCCCCCCGGGGTGCTCTCCCAGGGAAAGGGCTCAACCTTTTTGGCTTTAGGGGTGAGCTGGAGTGGGCGGAGAGAGCCTGGCTTTGGGGGGCACTTGCACGGCTCCTCCCCAGCACCCCTCGGCAGCACCCACAAGAGGGCTGGAGCCCCCAGCCCCCCTGGCCATGCGCCCTCTTCCTCCCCCATCACCAGGAGCTGGACCCCAAGCACCAGCACCCCCAGTCCCACATGGCACCCCCGGCCCAGGCCTGATCCCCAGTTCCACGGCAACCCTCCAGCCGGGGGGCACGGGGGGCTCCGCCAACACAGCCTGACCACAGCCGGGCCTGCGGGTGCCCAAGGGCCGCTGTCCCCAAGGCCACACGAGGGGACCCAAACCCCATCCCGGGTGTGACAGCCCCGGAGCCTGGGGGGCACCAACCCTGTGATGGAAGGAGGGGATGGAGGCCCCGAAAGCCGAGCTCAAACCCCCCCGGGGGAGCGCGGGGCCTGGGGGGACCTGAGCTCCGGGAGGGCCCCGAGCCCCGGGCCCAAGCGGGGGTGGCCGGGGCCGGTGCGGGACCGCCCCTCAGCTCCGGGAGAACTCACTTGGCCGCCAGGGTGTTGATGGAGCCGGTGAGCAGCATGAGGGCGGCCAGGCCCAGCTGGTACCGGGACCACGCCATGGCCCCGCTGCCACCGCCCGCCGCTCCCGCCCTGCACCGGGGCCGCCGCCACGGCCCCGCCCCGCCATCATGGCCACGCCCCCCACACTGCGGCCACGCCTCCGACGAGTCAAACTCTGCTCCCGATTGGCCCAGCTCCGCCCACAGTGGCTGACCACACCCACAGAGCTGTGTGACTCCGCCCCTCAGCTTCTCACCATGCCCACATACACACATGGACCCGCCCTCCCGGCCCTGCCGTGGCTCGCTGCGCTCCCGGGGGCCAGCCCCGGTGCTCCCTGTGCCGGTGCTGCCCGTTCCGGCGCTCCCTGTGCTGCCCGTCGCGGTGCTCCCTGTGCTGCCCGTCCCAGTGCTGCCCTGTCCGAGTGCTCCCTGTCCCGGTGCTGCCCATCACGGTGCTCCCTGTGCCGGTGCTGCCCGTCCCGGTGCTGCCCTGTCCGAGTGCTCCCTGTCTTGGTGCTGCGCTGCCCGGTGTTGCCCGCCCCGGTACCGCCTGTCCCGGTACCGCCTGTCCTAGTGCTGCCCGTCCCGATGCCGCTCGTCCCGGTGCTGCCCTGCCTGGCGCTCCCTGCCCCTGTGCTGCCTGCACCGATGCCGCTTGTCCCGGTGCCCCCGTCCCCGCACACCGCACTCCCCACGCTGTGACCCTGTGGTCCCCCCGCCACCGGTCCCCCTGGAGACATTTCGGTGTCCCGGTCCCTACGCCCCGGTGCCCCTCTCCCCGGCTCGGTGTGCAGCGCCGCGCTCCCCGTGGGCGGTGTGTCCCGGACCCCGTGTCACGCGTGTCCCCGCCGCGGCGCTGCCGGCAGATGGCGCCGGCGGAGCAGGATCGGTCTCTCCCGGTCCAGGAGCTCGGGCCCCGCCGCCGGTCCCGGGCCAGGCAGGAGCGACCGACCCTTCACCCCGGCCGGGGTCACCTTCCTGGGCTGCCTGCCCGGATTAACCCCGCCTAGACTAAACCTGCCTGGGCTAAGCCTGCTCTGCCCGGACTAACCCTGCCCCAGCTAAACCCTGTCTGGGATAACTCTGCCTCGACTAAACACTGCCTGGGCTAAACCTGCCCAGACTAAACCTGCCCTGCATGGGTTAATCCTGCCCCGGCTAAACCCCGTCTGGGCCAATCCTGTCTGGGCTAACCCTGACTGGGCTAAACCTTGTTTGGACTAACCCAGCCCTGCTTGGACTAACCCTGCCTCCACTAACCTTGCCCAGGCTGAACTGCCTGGTCTAACCCTGCGCTTTCTGGACTAACCCTGCTCCAGCTAACTTTGCCCAGACTAACCATGCTTGAACTAACCCTGTTTGGTCTAACCCTTCCCAGGGTAAACCCTAGCTGGACTAACCCTACCCGGACTAACCTTCCCCAAGCTAAACCCTCCCTGGGCTACCGCTGCCTTGCCTGGACTAATCCTGCTTGGGCTGTCCATGCCTGGACTAACCCTGCTGGGCCCAGACTAAGACTTGGTGGGGCTGGATGGGGGTGCTGTCCCCAAGGGTTCAGGGCCCTCACTCGTGGACACAGCCCCCACAGCCTCCCTACACCCCCAGGCTGGAGTTGGTTATTGGGGGGCACTTACCCCCCCAGTCCCTTTGGGGGCCAATCCTTGACCCCAGGGTCTCACCACCCACCTGTGGTCCCCAGCCTCCCATCGCCCCGACCAAGGGGGCCGGGGGGCCCCTCCACACCTGGCAACAGCTCCACTGCCATCCCCCTCCCTCAGGCCTCCCCGTCAGCCAGAGATAAATTGTTTTTCCATCCCACGTCAGCCCCGGCGGCCGTGACCCGGGGAGCCGGCGGGGGGAGAAAAACCTGCTCCAAGGGCCCTCGCCAAGGCCAAGGCCGTCTGCGCCATGGAGTTAACCCTTCCTGTGGCAGGGGGGGCATGGAGGGGCGGGGAGGGCTATGAGCATCTCCTCCTGAACCGCTGCCCCCAGGGATGCTGCAGGGAAGGGACTGAAACGTGTCCCTGGGGACGGATGGGATGGGGAGGGGACCAAAATGTGTCCCTGGGGACGGATGGGATGGGGAGGGGACTGAAATGTGTCTCTGGGGAAGGATGGGATGGGGAGGGGATCAAAATGTGTCCCTGGGGAGGGATGGGATGGGGAGGGGATCGAAACTCAGCCCCTGGGGAGGGATGTGGTGGGGAAATATCACCCAAGGAAAACTCCGGGTGACAAGGTGGCTGCAGGTGACTCGTGCCCAGAGGAGCATGACCCCATGTCCGTGTGGGCACTGTGCCATCCACCACTGTCACCTATGGGGGTGCTGTGGGCTGGGCAAGGATGGGACAGCTGGGGTTGGTCCCCCATGGCCACCCGTGCTGGTCCCCTCCTCCAGCCCTGGGATGGGTGAGTGTCCCAAGGACACACGGTGAGCAGTGGCAGAGCATGACGCACAACACGCACACATGTGACATCACGCCATCACCCCAGGGTGACATTGTGCCACAGAGGATGACCTGATGCCACCCATGGAGATGCCACTGGCTGCAGCGGGATCCCTCCACCCCCTGGGTCACCCGGGTGTCCCCATCACCAGCTCAGGGTCCCCAAGGAGGTGCCGCAGCCGCATCCAGGTGGGTGCATCGCTCCTCCCTGGCACCTCTCCCCAAATTCAGATCAGTGAGGGGACAGTTTGGGGACAGGGAGTGGTGATGCCCAGCACGTCCCCATCCCCAGGGTCCCCACACAGGTGCCATCAGCGTCCGAAGGCCCCTGGTGCAGGACAACAGGGATGTCTGGACCATGTGTGGGATGGGGTGGGGAGAAG
Organism: Pampusana beccarii; assembly: GCA_013399365.1. Lineage (NCBI taxonomy): Eukaryota > Metazoa > Chordata > Aves > Columbiformes > Columbidae > Pampusana > Pampusana beccarii. The sequence goes on from VWYH01009480.1 coordinate 15,878, forward strand.
GTTCAGTTATAAATATAAAGTTTTCTTCCCCTCAACAACATCTGCTGGAGTTTTTCTATGGGTGTAATGAGCTGGGATGGGAAAACAGGAACATTAAATATGTGTGGTGCTTTGGTGTTTGTTTTTTTATTTGTTTGTTTTGGTTTTGTTTTTGTTCGTGAAACCAGAGCAGCACGAGTTTGCTTATTTTTTTTCTTTTTTTCCCCATTTTCTCCATTCTCTACCCGCTTCCCATCCCTTACCTGCCCTTCTTCAGCCAGACTAGCAGCATTCACTCCCCATCCCTCTCTCCTCCTCTTCCTCACAGCTCGGAGGAGGCAGCAGGATGAGTCCTGGATGCGCTGCTTAATCCCAGGGAGGAATTTTAAGTTGCTCCAGGGGCCTGTAAACATTTGGGCTACAGCTGACAAGAAAAATTTAAATGTTTTGAGAGGGAGAGAAAAAAAAAATCCCCTGGGATGAGGCAGTGGGGATGGTTGGCTCAAGGGCTCCTGAACCCCCTGGGGGTGTCACCAGCAGCTCTTCCGCAGGGGACACGGCTCAGCCCCCGCCATGGGCAGCCCTGGTCTGGGTGGACCAGCCCCTGCAGGTCCCCATGGCTCTCCTGGGGATGTCCCAGCTTTCCACTTTGGGCTGGGGCACTTGTTGGAGGTGGCCGAGTGTTTTGTCCACTGGGAAGATCGTGACTCCATCCTCTTCCTCCATCAGGTATTTGTAGCCATGGTGAGACCCCCCTGAGCTTTCTCTGCTCCCCATATCCCCCAGCCTTTCCTCCTAGGAGAGATGCTCCAGTCCCTTCATTATCTTTGTGGTCTTCCCTTGGACTCTCTCCAGTCTGTCTGTGTCTTTTGTGAACTGGGAAATCCAGCACTGGCCCCAGGGGTGGCCTTACTGGTGCTGAGCAGAGGAGAAGGATCCCCCAGATACCCTTAGCCTTCCTTGCAGCGTGTTGTTGGCTCATGGTCAACCTGGTGTCCACCAGCACCCCCAGGTCCTCTTATGCCCAGGTCCTTTCCCGTTGGGTGGCCCCTGCTGTATGGGGTTGTTGCTCCCCAGGGACAGGACTTTGATCTCCTCACTGTTAAACTCTGTGAGGTTCCTCTGATCATTTCTCCATCCTCTCCAAGTCTCTCTGGCATCTCCACCACTCCCAGCCTAATGGCACCAACAGCCTCCCAGTCCTCCAACAAGCTGCTCTCTCCATTAGCTGCCGCCAGGACAGATCTGCTCTTCGCAGGCTTAGCTTTATCAGATTAAGCTCTGGCCTGGGTTTGGATGGAGCAGGTTTTATCCACTTGAAGGCAGGAGAGCAGCCTAGAGCTCTGCTGGTGGCCCCAGCCATGGAGACAACATGTCCCTGTCCATCCTATTTACACTGAGGGTGGTGAGAGCCTGGCCCAGGTTCCCAGAGAGGTGGTGGATGAACCATCCCTGGAGACATCCCAGGCCAGGCTGGACGGGGCTCTGAGCAACCTGAGCTGCTGGAGATGTCCCTGTCATGGCAGGGGGGGCACTGGGGGAGCTGGGAAGGTCCCTTCCCACCCAAACCATCCTGTGATTCAAGGATTCTATGATTCCAGGGTGTTCTGGCCACCAGGGATGCCGAAATCCCCTTGGAAGTGTGGACTCAGACGCCCAATGTCATTTGAGGTACCCTCAGCTCTCCCCTCTATGAATCTCCTGTCTGTGCCTCAGTTTCCCTGCATAGCTCAAGACAGGGGCGCTCAGCCCTGTCCCCCCTGGGTCACAACTGCTCGCAGCCATCGGGTGCTTCTTGCATGGAGCAGAGGGAGGTCTCCAGCCCATGCCATGGAGCGAAGGCTGCAGAGATGCCACTATGGGCACAAGCAGGAAGGACACAGCTCTGCTGGGTTTGGGGGGGCTCCTTGGGTGGGAAAAGCTGCTGCAGAACCCTCCTCCCTCCTTGGGGGGTGATGGTGGGACGAGAGAAGCAGCCTGAGGTCATTCACCTGCTGAGCCCACCATAGGATGCTGCAGGTCAAAGCTCAAGGCTGAACTTTCCTTTCCTTTCCTTTCCTTTCCTTTCCTTTCCTTTCCTTTCCTTTCCTTTCCTTTCTTCCTTTCCTTTTTCCTTTCCTTTCCTTTCCTTTCCTTTCCTCCTTTCCTTTCCTCCTTCCTCATCCACAGGAAAAGTCAGGAGACGGACAGAGGTTTATCTCAAGGAAATTCTCACACTTCCCAGTCCCCACAGAACAAAGGTGATGGGATGCAGAGCTGTGACACGGGGACATCCCAGGGGACCGTGACCCTCTGCTCCCAGCTCCTCATCCTCACCCAGTGCCCGACGAAGGAGCCGAGGCGATGCCGAGGTTTGAACCAGCCTTTATTTCTCTCTCGCTAAGGAAAAAAAAACCTCCGCGGTACAAATAGACTTTGGCATGAGAACCCGAGAAACCTTGCCGGGAGGAACGCGGTTCCCCGCGGGCACCCGAGGATGAGAAAGATGCAGAGAGCAGAAAGAGAAATTCCCCGGAGTCATCAATGAATTTCCCCCCCAGACTCCTCTATCAGATAGATATTTATAGATTTCTATAGATATGGTGATAATGTCATTTATAATAAATATCCTCTTGGTATCTAACAGTATGTACAGGTCAAGTATTAGAAATACATTGGTTTTTCTTCTGGTAAAAGGTGAGAAAAGAAACAGGAGGGCTGGGTGCCTGGGCTGTCCCCAAAGTCCCCCTGACACCCCTGGGGCTTGAAGAGGGACCAGTGCATGTCCCAGTGTCCCCCAGTGTCCCCGCTGGTTGGGGACAGCCTGTGCTTTGGGTGCTGAGGGTGCTCCCCGTGAAGGTTGAAGGTGAAGACAGAGAGTGAAGAAGTCTTATAATGCCCCAAGTTGTCCCCAAAAGAGATCCCGAGGGTAACAGCTCCAGCCCCAGGGGAGGATGGGGATGGGGGGTCCTGCTCCTGCATCCTGGGGATGGCCCTGGGCAGAGAATCCTGGGGTTTGCCCATCTAAAAAGGGTTAAAACGACCCCACGAAGCTCCCGGCGGGCTGCCCATCGAGTTTTTGGCAGCCTACGTGACTCACGGCTTGTTTTCCCGGCCGCAGGGGCAAGCTGATGTGCGCAGCGATGGAAAAAAGCTCCGTCTAAGCCCCTCTTAGCCTGATTTGCGCGCTGATGCGCGCTCGCCTTCGCTGTGACATCTCTGGCCGTGGCATCCTCGCTGCCCGCGGACCTGCCTTCCTCCCCAGGAGGCAGAGGATGGAGGGGCCGGGACCCAGGATCAGGACCTGGAGCCCCACGTCCTCCTGTCCCCGTGTCCCACGAGGTGTCCGGATCACGCTCGGGATGTTGTGGGGCTGCCGTGGGGCTGTCCCGGGGCCGTGGGGCTCCCCAGCCGCTTGCACAGAGGTACCACGGCGGGAGGTGCAGGTGTACACACCGCCCCCCCCTCAAACCCCACATCAGGTTAAAACACCCTCCAGCTCTTCAAGTTTCACATTTTTGAGGAGTGGTTTTTGCAAAAATAAAATAAATTTAAATTAAAATAAAATAACACCAGTAGCTCCGCCCCCCCCTTTTTTTTTTCTGCGTCGGGAGGACCGGGGCAGCATCACCGCTCCTCCTGCATCCATCCCAGAGCAGCATGGCCCCCGGCCCCCCCGGGGGTCCCAGCGTGAGCCCGCTGCCCCCGCCACATCCAAACCCTGGAGTATTTTCCTCCTGCTGTGACCAAGAAAGGTCCTTGGCTGAGGAGGAGGGTCTGGGGGGGGATGCATTCGGGTTAGACAGAGCTGCGGCGCTTCATGAGCCCCGGGAAAGCGGCGAGGCTGTGGAGGCCGGTGGAGACGGAGCTGATGGCCGAGCGGCGGGCGTTGCAGAAGCATCGGTTGTTGGGGGTCTGGGGACAGCGGCCGGGCGAGGAGTGACTTTGCTCCACGCAGGTGTCCGAGGTGGAGAGGTCCCTGGGGATGATCATGGGGATGGAATACTGCAGCTTCTCCCGGCTCTTGTACCACAGGCACGAGCACATGGATTGGAAGTGGAGAACCTCGGCGTAGACGTTCCGGAACCCGCCCCCCGTGGCCGCCGGGGTGGCCGTGGCCGTGTCCGTGGCGTGGATGCTGCTGGCTTGGCCGTTGCGGGTGAGCAGAGCGCGATGCTCGGCGTCCCGCTTCTCGTCCTCGGCGTTCATGGTCATGAACCTCAACACCACCAGGTTGAGGAACGCCCCGATGACCGTCAGGCCCGTCAAGATGTAGACGAAGCTGAAGGCCACGTACTGGGGCTTGTTCTGGAGGGCTTCGTCCTTCTGCAGGGCCACGTAGTCCCCGAAGCCGATGGTGGTGAGGGTGATGAAGCAGTAGTAGTAGGCATGGAAAAAGCTCCAGTGCTCGTAGTAGGAGAAGGCGGCTGCCCCGATGCAGAGGGTGCTGATGCAGGAGAAGAACCCGATGGTGACCATGTTGGCCATGGAGACCTCCGCCCGCCTCATGCCAAGGCACTTCTTGACGCGGTGCAGAAGGTACCTGACGAAGGTGTTGATCCTCTCGCCCAGGCTCTGGAACATGACGAGGGTGAGGGGAATCCCCAGCAGAGCGTAGACCATGCAGAAGACCTTCCCCCCATCCGTGCTGGGGGCCGCATGGCCGTAACCTGGGAGGCAAAGCCACAGAAGGGAAATCAGCTTGGTGGTCCACGCTGAGGGAGTGCAGCACCTCAAACCGCTTCCCTGAGCGAGTCACTGGTGGTGGAGCCCAATCCCGCCCCTATGGGAACAAGGAGTGACCACAGAGGGCTCTGAGAGATGGGGGTAATGGGGAGTCCAAAGGAAAATGGAGCTGGAGAAGGGGGCAAGTCCTGGGCTCGTGGGAAAGGAGCTGGAGAGCTGGGTGATGGACAAGGTGCTGCATCCCTGGGCTGGGGTGGGGCAGCCGGGGGATGCTCGGATGGACCCTGCCTGGGGTGGGGGATATTCCCCAGCAGCAAGTGACAGGACCAGAGGAAACGGCCTCAAGTCACGCCAAGGGAGGTTGAGGTTGGATCTGGAAACAATTTCTTCCCCAAAGGGCTGTGGGGCATTGGAACAGGCTGCCCAGGGCAGTGCTGGAGTCACCATCCCTGGAGGGTTGGACAGACGGAGATGAGGTTCTCAGGACATGGGGCAGTGCCAGGGGTGGGGAACGGTTGGACTTGATGAGCTTGTGGGTCTTTTCCAACCAAAATGATTCTGTGATTCCATGAATTAAGAGCAGTGTGGTGATTAACCAGAGGGAGGGGCAGAGGAAGGGTGGAGAGAGGCAGGAGACGCAGGAATTAGAGATTTTTTTAAGGAATCGAGAAACAAAGGCAGCTGGCTCCCCTCTGTCACCCAGCCCCACATCCCCACGTCCCCGTGTCCCACTGCCATGTCTGTGGGAGCTGGGGGAGCATCCGCCCCCAGCCTGGGGGGCCCAGCGGAGTCCCAGTTAATCTCCTGCCTGCACAAAACCCACACAGGCAGGATTTATCCTGCTGCTGTGCCGGCAGATTATTCGTCCCTGATGGGATCTGGGTTCCTGCAGCTGGGCAGAGGTTGTTGAGCCGTGGAATGGGGGTGCTGCCCTCCCACCAGCTGTGACACTTCCCCTTTCCTTTCCTTTCCTTTCTTTTCCTTTCCTTTCCTTTCTTTTCCTTTCCTTTCCTTTCTTTTCCTTTCCTTTCCTTTCTTTTCCTTTCCTTTCCTTTCTTTTCCTTTCCTTTCCTTTCTTTTCCTTTCCTTTCCTTTCTTTTCCTTTCCTTTCCTTTCTTTTCCTTTCCTTTCCTTTCTTTTCCTTTCCTTTCCTTTCTTTTCCTTTCCTTTCCTTTCTTTTCCTTTCCTTTCCTTTCTTTTCCTTTCCTTTCCTTTCTTTTCCTTTCCTTTCCTTTCTTTTCCTTTCCTTTCCTTTCTTTTCCTTTCCTTTCCTTTTCTTCCCTTTCCTTTCTTTTTCTTTCTTTTCTTTTCTTTTCCTTTTTTCCTTTTCCTTATCTGCCTCTTCCTTTTCCCTCTTCCTTTTCTTTTCCCTTTCCTTTTTCATCTTTTTCTTTCCCTTTTCTTCTTTCTTTTTTGCTTTCCCCTCCCCTTTCCCTTTCCCCCTCTCCCCTGGGACAACACTGGGCAGGAGCAGCAGGCAGGCACCAGCACAGGCCCCCAGCACCCGCTTCTCCAAGGCCTGGCCTAGCACTTAAACCAGGCCCAGCACTCAGGACACCCAAGCAGCCCCTGAGCCTGTGGGAACATATCCTGCCTGGACTCTGTTTAATCCTGACTGGGTGGTGGGGAGAAATTGTTCCCAGATCCAACCTCAACCTCCCCTGGTGCAACTCGAGGCCGTTTCCTCTGCTCCTGGCGCTTGTTCCTGGGGAGCAGAGCCCGACCCCCCTGGCTCCAAGCTCCTTTCAGGCAGTTCAGAGATCAGAAGGTCTCCCCTCAGCTCCTGTTCTCCAGCTGAACCCCCCAGCTCCCTCAGCCGCTCCCATCACACTTGTGCTCCAGCCCCTTCCCCAGCTCCGTTCCCTTCTCTCCACTCGCTCCAGCACCTCAAGGCCTTTCTTGGTGTGAGGGGCCCAAAACTGCCCTCAGGATTTGAGGTTTGGCCTCCCCAGTGCTGAAGAGGGGCCACTGTTCGGTGTCCCCACCATGCCTGTGGCTCCCTGTCCCCTCCCCAGCAGCAGAGGGGACATCAAGACATCACTGGGACACCAAGACATCACTGTGTCGCCTGGGTGCTGCTTTTCAAACCAGGATCCCATCCCGCTGCCCTCAGGGCAGGCACCGAGCCCTCACCCTGCCCGTCTGCCCTTCATCTCCTGCCCATCACCTCTGTCCCCTTCCCAACAGCCCGAATGTCCCCAGCCCTCGCACATCAGCTGGCCGAGGATGCGGTTTTCGGATGCGAGCCCCAAGCGTTGCCCGCGAGCCCCGTCCCTGCCTGTCCTGCCTGCCCTGCCTGCAGCAGCACAGCCTCCCGTCGCTATATTTAGCCCCGTTTCTCAGGGGAAGGGAGTTTTATGAGCTCTCACAGTGTGTCCAAGCGTCCGTCAATCTGCCAGGGCCCCCCCCCGCCCCTTTCCCAGCTTTAGCGGACGCTGCCTGATCTCCAGCATGTCTGAGGATGGTGGGGAGGTCACTGGGACATCAAATCTCCGGCTGATGGGGAGAGGGAGGTCCTGGGAAGGTGTCAAAGAGCGTGAAACCCCCCAAACCCCTCTTCCATCTGCGGTTTCTTCTGCTCCCCGCCAGAAGGGGCTCAGCATCCCTATTCCTCTCCATCTCCTGCAGCCCCTCCAAAACCTCCCCCCTGGGAGGGTGCTCCCGCAAGGGGTGTCCCAGGAGGATGCTGCCAAGTCGGGGTGCTCTGGGCTCCCGCTCAGGGTGCTGCAAGCAGGCGTGTGTGTCCCCGGGGAGAAAACACGATGTCCCCAGGGAGAAAACATGACAAGTCCCTGAGGAACGCGGCCGGCTCGTCTCCTTTTTAGGGCTGCGGAGGAGCAGGGGGGGATCTGGCCGTGGCTCCGGGGAGCAGGTGCAGGTCTGGGCTGGCCCTGGCCTGGAGCAAATCCCGGGTTGTCAGAGGGATGGATGGATGGGGGGGATTAGCGGAGCAGCTGCCGGGGACAGGAGGAGGGGGGGGACTTTGCAGAGAGGAGATGTTAGATGGTTGGAAGGTGCAAAGGGCTGGGAAGGCAGGGAGAGGCTCCCTGGGGATGGGAGTGGGTGCTCGGGGGAGGTGGGGGGGTGCAGCGAGTCTGGGGGTGCAGGGAGGCAGGACAAGGGGGTGCGGGGAGCCCAGGCAGGGGGATGCGGAGTCCCAGCTGATGACAGGAGCCAGACTGGGGTTTTGGGGTATGAAGCAGTCAGAAAACCATCTCCCTGCTTTACAGAAGCACTCAGGAAAGCGGGGCTGGCAGGGAGCGAGGGCTGGTGGCCACGAGCCATGGCTGTTGCCAGGACACCCCATGCCCGGGCAGGAACCCGGCATCCCGCTGCCAGAGCCACCACGCTTCTCCTCCTCCGGTGCAGCAGCCAGGGATGCTCCCGGGGTCCCTGCTGGGAGCAGGGTGGGTTCCTCCTGGCACCCACCCCCCATAGCCGGGGTGTCTGCTGGACTGGTGTCCCCCTCCCTCACCCAGTGGAGCTGCCACCTCCTGCCATCGCAGCAGCCCGGTCCCTGCAGAGCGGTGCAGAGCCCGTCACCGTGGTGTCTGACCTGCTGCAGCTTTCCCCGTCCATTGCCGGGACGATGAGGAAGGTTCAGGCACCCCAGATGATGGGGGGTCCACCAAAGCATTGACCACTCTGGGGGTCTTCAACGCTTTGGAGCAGCCCCGGTTTCTGGGGATGAACTTGGCTCTCATCCTTCCAAGCCTGGGACAAAACCAATTCTCATCTTTCCAAGCTCAGGATGAACACAACTCTGATCCTTCCAAGCCTGGGATGAACTTGGCTCTCATCCTTCCAAGTCCAGGATAAATTGTTGTCCTTCCAAGCCTGGGATGAACCCAGCTCTTGTTTTTCCAAGCCTGGGATGAACACAGCTCTTGTCCTTCCAAGCCTGGGATGAACTTGGCTCTCATCCTTCCAAGTCCAGGATAAATTGTTGTCCTTCCAAGCCTGGGATGAACACAGATCTCATCCTTCCAAGTCTGGGATGAACTTGGCTCTCATCCTTACAATCCCAGGATAAACTCTTGTCCTTCCAAGCCTGGGATGAACCCGGCTCTTGTCCTTCCAAGCCCAGGATAAACCCAGCTCTCGCCCTTCCAAGCCCGGTTTCACAGGACCATGGAACCCGCAGTCCTCGGGTGCTGCCTCCCTTCCCACCCCACTGCCCGGCAGGTTCAGCAGCAGCCACTGAGGTCACTACATTTCCGTGCATTTTGGGGAAAAAGGAGGGACACAGCTGCACCTGTAGGCACTGGAGGATCCAGTCGGGAGTGTCCCAGGGCTGCCCCAGTGGAGAAAAAGCCTTGTCCTTTGGAGATGTCCCCCCCACAATGGAGACCACCCTCCCTGAGCAGACCCCATGCTCACTGCTGGCTGGCATGACACGAACGCGCAGTGACTCCCCCACTCCCAAAGCCCTTTAGCAACCAACACCCTGAGCCCCCCAGTTGCTTGCCCTGGGCACCCCCTTCTCCTCATGGAGAAACCCTTGTGGGTCCCCCAGAGATGTAGGTGGTGGGGTGGGTGGACATCCTTTGGGGTGGGTGGACATCCTTTGGGGTGGGTGGGCATCCTATGAGGTGCTGCGTGCCTGGGGCAGCATCCTTCTCCTCTGAGAAGTGCCAGCCCTGCATCCCCCTGCCCCACTGCTCCCAGTAAGGACCAGCAACCTCCTCAGTGTTTAACGGGCACTGGTTTCCTGATGTGTCCCCTGGGTGACACGAGCTCAGCCAAGGTACAAGCCGGGCACGGGCAGTGCCAAACTCTCCATTGCCTGTGGCCAAGAGCAACCCGGGCTGTTCCCAGCCCTACCAGTTAACCAGTGCCAGGCTGAGCCTGGGGACCTCGGCTGTCCCCCTGGCTGGGGACGGGGACCTGGGGGATGCAGGTGGCACTTGGGATGCCACTCGGTGCTGCCTGGGAGATCTCTTGTCTTCGCACAGCGAGCAAACAAGCAGGCAGGGAGCGGCTGGGAAAGGCAGCATGTGGCAGCCAGCGGCACTGCCGAGCAAACACAGCCCTGGTACGGAGGGACACGGTGCTGTGTGGGGACACAGGGGCCCTGCGATGCCTGTGTCCCCCCCCGCAGTGGGAAGGGGCTCGTCCTGCCTGGGGACACCTCCTGGGTAGGGCAGGGTGGGAGGCAGCGGGAGCAGAGGGACGAGACTCTGGGCTGAAGTGGGGAGATGTGGAGCTGGAATGGGAGCTGGGACCACAGCACCCAGGTGTGCCCAGCCCAGCTGGGTCCTGCACCTGGGGCAGGGACTGTCCTCTCTGTGCCTTCACTGGGGCAGGAGAAGGGGCAGCCAGACAGCTGTCCTCACACCCTGCCACCCACCCATCCATCCGTCCATCCATCCATCCATCCATCCACCCACCCATCCACCCATCCACTCATCCATCCACCCATCCATCCATCCATTTATCCTTCCATTCATCCATCTATCCATCCATCCATCCATCCATCCATCCATCCATCCATCCATCCATCCACCCATCTATCCTTCCATTCATCCACCCATCTATCCTTCCATCCATCCATCCATCCACCCACCCATCCATCCATTGTTCCATCCATCATCCATCCATCCATCCTTCCATCTATCCACCCATCCACTCATCCACCCACCCATCCATCCTTCCATCCATCCATCCATCCATCCATCCTTCTATCTGTTCATCCATTTGTCCATCCATCTGTACATCCATCCAGCCATCTGTACATCCATCCATCATCCATCCATCCATCCTTCCATCCATCCATCATCCATCCATCCACCCATCATCCACCCCCCGCCACGACACCACCTCCCCAGTAAACTGGGGGGGATGGAAGTGGGAGCCACATCCTGGGCTCTCCCCAAAACACAGCATTGGGGTAACCCCCCCAGTACCCCCTCCCATCCCTTGCCACCTGTGCCCCTGCCACCCTGCTGGTCCCCATGTCACCATGATCCCTTCCCTTAGATTTGTCCTGTACACTTGGGGGGTGTCACCCCAAAATGGACTCAGAGCCACCCCCATCCCTGCTCCTGGGGTGGGGGGGACAGCCCCACCCCCCCTCCCTGCCCTCCTGCCCTTGGGGGTGCCCAGCAGGAGGGTTTGGGGGTGCAGCCGCTGCCTGTCCCCCCCAGGCGTTGCTGCCCGCAGGCGGGGGCCGGACCCTGCGTAGCGGGGGGGTCAGGATGGTGTCATGGAAAATCCCGGCGCCGGCCAAGCGTCCTGTTTGCGCCAAAACTGGCAATTTTTCCCTCCATCCTGGGGCTCCGCCAGGCCCCTTCTTGGCCCCTCCGCCCCCCCCGCCTCCTTCCACAAAAGGGGGGTGCAGCCGGGCCCCCCCACTGCCCTTGGGGCCGCTCTCTGTGCTGGGGAGCAAGGCGGGATGCCCCGGTGATGGGCACGGCTGGACACACACAGACACCCCCACCCCGCAGGATGGTCCTGCTGGTTTTTATGGGGGGGGGGACACCCCATAACCCCATGGGACAGCACAGACCTGCGGGGGGGACACCCCCGCTGCCCCAGGGATGGCTGAAGTGGAGAGCAGGGGCTCCACTCCTTCCTGCAGTGGCACAGGGAAAAGGGGCCCCCAGGAGGGGGGATAAAAAGTCATTTAAGGCCTTTTGGGCCTGTTTCTGCTGGGGTGGGTAGGGATGGGGAACAGGACAGGGGCTGCCCCGCCTGCACCGGTTCCACCAGGGACCCTGACCCCCCGTGCATCACCTCGCAGGAGCCCCCCCGGGGGTGACAGTGACCGCAGCCTCATGCGAACTTCAGACCCCCAAGTAGCTCCCACGCTGCCCTGGGTCCCCCCACCCCATCTGCAAATGCACCCCCCTGCTCCCCCAAACCCGAGTGGAGGGGGACGTGGCACAAGCTGGAGCATCGTGTCCCTGGGGAGTGACATGATCCAGTGTCCCCCCCGCCCCCCCAAGGCTCCCGAGCTCTCACTGCAAAGCTCCTTATGCCAGGGATGCTCCTGCCCCGCTCCCTTTCCTCGGGAGGCCGGGGCGAGGGGGTCTGTGCTCCTCCTTTACAGAAAACGGGGTTATTCCCCACCAATTTTTGGCTCAGGCCTTGGCTGTCCCATGGCTCGGTTCTGCACCTCTCCGGGCCCCTTCACCCCCACCCCATGAAAAGCGGGATGCGGCTCCTTCCTCCCAGTGCTTGGCTCAGTTTGGGTATTGGCAGGGTGGGGAGGGGGGTGCACCAGCGCCCAGCACCATCCAGCAGTGCTCACCACTGTGCATCAGCACCATGCACCAGTACCCAGCGCTGTGCACCAGTAACATGCACCAATGCCCAGTGCTGTGCACCAGCACCCACCGTTGTGGACCAGCACCCAGCAAAAGGCACCACCGTGCACCCGTGCTCACCATTGTGCACCAGCACCGTGCACCAGTGCCCAAGATCCTGCACCAACACCGTGTACCAGCACCCAGCACAGGGCACTAGCACTGTGCACCAGCACTGTACATCGGTGCTCACCACGGCGCACCAACACCGTGTGTCTGTGCCCAGCCCCACGCACCAGCACCGCGTACCAGTACCATGCACCAGCACCCAGCACTGTGCACCAGTGCTCACCACCGTGCACCAGCACCCCGTACTGTGCACCTGTACCATATACTATGCGTCAGCACTATGCAACAGTAACAGACACCAGCACTGTGCATTAGCAGATAGCACTGTGCACCAGTGCTCAGCACCATGTGCACCAGTGCTCAGCACCATTTGCAGTGCCCAGCACCAACACCCAGCAATGTGCACCAGTGCCCCACGGCCGCTCTCCTTCGCCCCCTGTGCAGCCAGCCCGGTGGGTCCCCCCCGCTGCAGCTCGTGCTGCTCTTGCTCCTTCCATTCACCCCCCTGGCCGTGATTTATCCGAGGCGGCGGTGCCGGCTATAAATCCTGCACCGCAGTCACTTCAGCCTGAGAGCTGCCTGATAAATATTTAAGCCGGCTCATAAATCACACGCCAGCAGAGCGGGGCTCTCCCGCAGCTCCGGCTCAGCTCTGGCCTCTTGGCACCAGACCTGGCAGCACCAAGACCAAGTAACCAGCCCTGGGGCTTGGTAATTGGGGAAAAAAGACCCTCAAAACCTAAAGAATTGGGTTATTTTTGCCTGGGGGATGAACCCTCCTCGCCGTGGAGCATCTCTCGCTCGGCACGTGGTGTTTATGCCTTGCTCTGAGTCAGGCTTCGCTGTTGAGTTTAATGAGGCATCAGCTGGGAGAGGCCGGGCGGGGGGGCAGGGAGGGAGCGGGTATTAATTGCTGTTATCGCTCCAGGATGGAGAAAAGCCGGAATTTATAGCCCAAGCAGGAGGAGAGGATGGGGGGAGGTGGGAGCGGGATGTGGGGGAGGGATGATCGTGGAGGGGCAAGTCCCTGGTATGGAGGGAGGTGCATATGCCCTCATTAGGTTTCAGAGTGAACACCCCAGCCAGCAATCCCAACATACCACAGGCAAAGGTGGCAGGGGGTGGCCTGATATCCAACTGGGGAGGGAGGAAAGCGGTCCTGACCCCCAGTGCTGCTCTCTGCCAGCTCCTGTGGCTCAGCAGCACGACGGGGGCACTCAAACAAACCCCCGCAGCGACCGAGGAGCTGCCGGCTTGGAAGGGGCTGCTGCGCATCCCCAGGGTTAGAAAGGGGTGAGATGCTCCTGTCTCTCCCTGCTGCCTGGGATCCCAGCCCTGGAACACAGTGGTACAGTTTTTCCCTCCAGCATGTTAACTCTGAAACCTATCAAAGGCACGTCTGTAGGTGCCAACACTAATTTTGACTGCCGTCATTTTTAGTGGGCACGGCCGGTGCAGGGTGGGAACAGAAATGTCTGGAGGGAGTGGGTGCCCCATCCCTGACCTCCCTCAGCCCCAACCAGCCCTAAAACTACCATGACCCCCTCATCCCAGTGGCAGTGGCTCCTGTGCTCTCCCCGTGCTGCATCCCCCAAGGCCAGAGAATCGGGGAGTCCTTCCCCTCCCACCGGTGCCAGTGCCAAGAGGGTTGTGCTGGTACCCCTGGCACCAGAGATGACCGGGGGTGCATGTCCTGTGATGTCCTCAAGCCCTTTATTCCCGGGCCAAGCCCGTAGGTGTGAGCAGGTGTGACAGGGTGACTGGTGGTGTCACCACATGCAGAAGAAGGTCGGTGGGAACCCAGTGTCACCCTGGGGTCTCCTGGCCTAGGCAAGGTCCCCACTCCCTTGATAAAACACTGGGGAGGGCAGAGGGCTGTGACAGATGGTGACACCGCAGTGGCATCCGCCACCTGCCCCGGTCCACATGGCCGCTCGCCTCTGCACGCACAGCGAGGTTGGGGGGACATGTTTTTTGGGTGCGATCCAGCAAGAACCATCACAGCCATCCCCGGAGCATGGAGGCCCCTGGTGAGGGGACAGGGACAGAGGTGACAGGGGACAGGGACGGAGGTGACAGGGGACGTGTCCTGCTGACGCTGACATCGCCGGAGGGGACCCCAGGGCTGGCTCTGTCTGCCCTGCCGCTCCCCTTGTCCCCAGCTTTGCAGGGGTGACAACAAACCTAAATATCTTGCTCCCCCTCCGCGGTGCTTTGGGGGTCCCTGGGAGCTCCTGGGGGGGCTGCACCTCACCAAGGGAGGGCGACCCTCAGAGCAGCTCGCCTCTTGGCTCTTTTCCCAGATAATTTTTTTTTTAAAGTGCCAAAATATAAGAAAAACTTTCCGAGTGGGACCCCTCACCCTCCTGGGTTTTCCTGCTTCCCGCTCCATGACCTGTGGATCCCAACCGGCACTGGAGCCCTGGCACCCCCATTGCCACAGCGGGGAGCCCCCAGCCGCAACAGGAGCTTTACAGAGGGGTTGGCTGGTGATTTCCTGGAAGAAGGACTTTTTTTTTTTTTTTTTTCCCCGCTGGAAAATCCCATTTCATGCCTATAATGGGATTTTCTTTTCCCTCTTGTGGCTTTTGATGATTTTGCTCTCTCTGCTGAGACATGCTGGCTCCACTCAGCAGCTCCCCCAGCTCCATTGCAATGGGCCAGCTAAAACACCTGCCTTTGAAATCATCCAGATTTCCACAAAAACAATATTGTGTTGTATATTTCTGTCCATGCCCTTTCCCCCTGTGCACCCACAGGCGTTACAGAGAGGCTGAAGCTACCGGGAGAGAAGGACTTGACACCTGCAAAGCAGTAAATCCCAATTTGGGGGCACTCCCTCTCACTCTGCTGCAGCTGGACACACATTTTTTTGGGGCCAGGTGTTATCACTCCAACCCCAGAGAGGCCCCTGGGCTCCCACATCAAGCCCAAGAGGAGGTTTTAAGGTTTTAATCCCCAGCCCCAGCTGGAGGATGCTCTCCTGGGGTGTAACGCCTGCCTCAGGGCTCAGCCACGCTCCCCCATCCTGCTCCATCCCTCCCATCCAGGCAGCTGCAGGCAGGGCAGGCGAGCTGGGTGTCCCCAGGAGGGGGCACAACAGGGTCCCCAACACTTGCTCACAGCCCCGCGGCCTCTCGGGACCCTGCACACCCGCTGGCTTTGTCTCCCTCCTCCGTCACTGCAGCATCCTTTGTGTCGGCTGGCGAGATGCCGCTCGCTCCCGCTCGCTCCCCTCCCCAGCCCCGCTGTGCACCCCCTTGCCTGCTCCTCCTCCCTCTCACGTCAAACATAAGCTGCTTGTCTTCACTTTCAAAGCCTTTCCCAGCTGCTCCCGCCAGCCGGGAGAGCCCAGACGCTGCCTCCGCTCAGCCTGCGGCTGCTCCAACACCCGCATCTCAGCCCTGGGAACCAACAGACACCCCAACATCCGTGTCTCAGCCCCAAAACCCAACAGCCACCCCAACACCCCTATCTCAGCCCCAGGAAACACCAGCCACCCCGACAACCCACATCTCAGCCCTGGGAAGCAAAAGGCACCCCCAACATCCATGTCTCAGACCCCAAAATCAACAGCCACCCCTAACGTCAGTGCCTCAGCCCTGGGAACCACCAGCCACCTCAACATCCGTGTGTCAAACCTGGTGTCCCACCAGCCTTCCCCTCCCTCCAGCTCCTGCCTGCATCTCTCTGGGGCTGTGGTACCCATGGGGATGCCGGCCAGGGCCAGGCCAGCATGTGCCACCCCGGTCCAGCCACCAGCTGTCCCCGAGCCCTCCAGGCCCTTGCAGTGTGCTGAAGATGGGGCAGTTTGGGGATCAAGGGACGATAGGTGACCCCAGGCAGTCCATTGAGGTGACCCAAAGGACACATAAGTTGATGACGTGACCGGGTGAATGCACGGAGCAGCAGTATGCAACCTGGGGGGGCCCTGCAGCCCCCCCTGCTGTGCAGCCCCTCTCTCAAAGTGGGGGACAGCCCAGCAGCTCTTCCCCAGGGACTCTGGTTTCTGGCACCCTGGGCACCCCCGGGTCAGGTCGGGTTGGGGCTGGGAGACCACCCTGAGCACTGAGGTGCAGCAGCGGCACCCCCCTTGTAGGGACAGAAGGACACAACCCTGTCCCCACCCCGGCTGCGGGTCCCGCCGTGCTGGGAGTGGCAGGAGATGGGCTGTGAGGGAACCCTGTCCCCAGGGGACCTTCCTCCTCCTCCTCCTCCTCCTGGGAAGGGGTCAGCTGAGGAAATTGCCTGTTTCACAGCCCCATTGTGACCCCCCCGAGCATCTTCAGCCCCCACAGTCCTGCAGGACTCTGCACCCCCCTGAAGAGCTGGAAGGAGGTCCCAGCTCAGACTCCCCGCGCCGGGCACCCCGAGCTGCAGAGGGGAGCCCCGGGTCCGTGTGGGGGTCCCCAAAGCTTGGGGGTGAGGGCAAAGGCTGCGGGGGTGGGAGCAGGAGGGTGCCTCGGGAGACCAGAGACCACGGGGACAGGCGGGTCGCTGTTCGCCGAGGGTGGGGAGTCGGGACAAGGGGATCCCCGATACCGCGGGGATGGGCGGGGGGTCCGGGCGGGGGGTTCCCAGGGCAGCGGAGCCGCGGGCGGGTCGATTCGCCCTGACTCTACGAGGACGGGCGACTTCGGGAGGATCCGGGCTGGGGTTTCGCGGTGGCGGAGAAGCCACCCGGGAGAGCCGCCCCGGTACCGCGGGGATGGGCGGGGACCCGGGGGGCGGTTTCCCGGGTCGCCCCGGTACCGCGGGGACGGGCGGGGGGTTTCCTGGTAGCGGAGGAGCCGGGCGGGCGGGTCGCCCCGATACCGCAGGGACGGGCGCATCGGTAACGGTCTGCACGGAGAGTGACCGGAGCCGGTATCCCGAGGCCGGGAGGCGGTAGAGGGTCTCCGGGGACATCGGGAAACACCGGGGCGGGGACAACCCGTACCTATAGTAGTGATGACGGTGATGGCGAAGTAAAAGGAACCGGCGAATTTCCACTGGACTCCGGCCTTGTGCGGCTTGAGCTTGAGCACGACCCACTCGAGTTCGCGGTAGCTCTCGGCGCTGAGGTTGTATTTGCTTTTCAGCTCCTGGCTCTTCGCCTCCAGCCGCCGCCGCTCCGCCGTCTCCTCCTCCGACTCCAGCGCGTCGAAGACGGCGGCTCCCACCAGCAGGTAGGTGAAGGTGCACATGATGAGCGCCAGCGTCCGCACGTTCTGCCGCTTCATCGTGCGGCGGCGGCGGCGGGAGGCGGCGGCGGGGCCGTCTGGGGCATGG
>VWYH01009480.1:33379-79406 GCA_013399365.1 Pampusana beccarii
CGGTCCGGCACACACCGGCACCTGCGCACCCAACGGTACCGGCACCCGCACCCCCACCATTGCTGGTACTGGAACCCACACTCCCACCAGTACTGATACTGGCACCTTCACCCCATGTGGCACCTGCACCCCCACCTGCCCTGTCACCAGTATGAGCACACACACCCCAGCACTCTCACCCCGACCTGCACCCACTGGCAGTGGTGCTGACACCAGCTCCCTCACGCCAAACGGCTCCCACACCCTCACCTGCACACCCTCACACCCCCACTGATGCTGGTTCCAGCACCCACACCCCCGCTGGAACCAGTACCGGCACACACCAGCACCCTCGCCCCAACCTGCACCCCCACTGGAACTGACACCCACACCCCACTGGTACTGGTGCTCACCCTGGCACCTGCACATCTGCTGGTGCCAGTGCCGATACCCACAACGCCACCGGCACTGGCACCGGCATGCACACCCGCACTGGTTCCAGCACACACTGGCATGGACATCCACAACCACACCAGCACACACCAGCACCAGCACCCACACCGGTAATGGCACACACCAGAACTGGCACCAGCACCCACACCCACACCAGTTCTGTTACCAGCACACACCGGTACCGGCACATCCTGTGCATGCACACACACACTCAGGCACACGTGTGTGCAACCCCTTGCCCACACTTGCACACACACACATGCACGTGCACATATATGCACGCTCACACTCTTGCACACCCATACACACCTGTGTGCACACACACCCCCTTGTCCACACACCTGTATGTGTATGCACACATACGCACCCCAACATAGCCACACATACGCACATATTTACACACACGCACATATTTACACACACACACACACATATTTACACACACACACATGCCCCATTACACACTCCCACATCCTACACAGCCCTGCAGCTGCACAGATGCTCACGTGTGCACCTCTGCCATGCATCACACACGCATGGCTGCAGCGGTGTATGAGGGGCACCCCAAACACGCAGACCCCACGCGGGGTGGGCTCTGGGGTGGCCCCACTCAAGGGTGCTGCTGCCAGGGTTTGTTTTGGCATCAGCGTTGTGGCCTCTGCTCTGGCCAAGGGCCACTGAGGGTTATCCCAGCCCTGTGTGGTGTCACCCCCCCTTTCCCTGCTCCACCCCAGGCACCTCCTGCACTCACCATGGGAAAACTTTGGGAGAAAAGCCCCAAAATACAGAATTTCTGGGTGGTAGCAGGAACGGATCCTGCCGTCTGGAAAAGGGAATAATCTCAGCTTGCCTGGCTGGCCCTGGGACTCATTTCACCACCCGCTGACACCTGAAACGAGGAACAATTGTGCTTTGCACATGTGCTGGCACCTCAAGCAGGCTGCCGGCGAGCAGTGACATGTGTCACCGCAGCGGGACACACAGGACCCTCCGGTCCCCAGGGGGTTCCTGCCGCAGTATCGCTGCGGGGACCCCGGCGTCCTGTCCCCAGCTCTGCCCTGATGTCCAGATGCAGGAGGGGGGACACGCAAATCCTTCCCCAAGGGGCAGCGCTGCCTAAAGTGCTCGCGGGGACCGGAATTATTTAATGTCACAGTCTCTGCTGCTCTGACGCAGGGCATGGGAGGGAGGATGCTCCATGGTCACAGTAAATCAGCTCTCAGCGTGGGCTGAGGGGACCTGCCCTCGTGCCAGGAGGTGACAGGTGCCCTCCTGGTTCCCAGCCCTGCTCCTCTCCCTCCCACAACAGGAACATTTCTGTTTGGTTTTCAAGTTGTGCAGGTGAGAAAGGGCAGGAGAGGCTCACTGAGCCCATCCAGAAGGTGGTTTGCATCTGTTCTGCACCCTGTGAAAGCAAAAGGAGGAAAACCCAAAGATTTTTACAGGAGGTGAAGGGTGTAAAAAGCTGAAAGAAAAATCACACAGGAGGCAGAGCTGTGATTTCTTTGCCCTCAGCAGCACAATTCCAAGACCCACGGTCCCTTCGAGCATCCGTGTGCTTAACCAACAGGTAGTGCCAAGGGGAGGGTGACTCCTCACCCAGGAAAAGCAAAATAACTTTGGGTTTGGGGAGGATTTCTGCAGGAAGCAGGAGATCACAATGTGCAGAGCAGCTCAGCGTTGCAGGGGCAGGTGGTGGGGGTGTTCTGGTGTCACTGTCACCCTGGGGACAGAGAAAGCCTCTGCCAGGCTCTGGCCATTGGCATCGCCTGCTGCCAGGAGGGCCATGGTTGTACCCGGGTGTGCGGAGGGGACTGCGTCACCCTCAGATTCCTCTTTGCGTTGGGAAGAGGAGCTGGAACGATCGTTTACAGGAGCTGTGCCAGTGTCTGCTCACCAGGGCTGTGGCTCAGGGGCTGCTGCAGCTTATGGGGTGCATAGATCATGGGGTGCATAGATCGTGGGGTCCATAGATCGTGGGGTACACACATAATGGGGTGCTGTGGTTCGTAGGGTGCTGCAGCTCAGGGGGTGCTGCAGCTTGTGGTGCACTAGGGCTTATGGGGTGCTGTAGGTCATGGGGCATGTAGGTCCTGGGGTGCTGTAGCTAATGGGGTGCTGTGGCTCATGGGGTGTGTAGATCACGGGGTGCTGAGGATTATGGGGTGCTGTAGCTCATGGGGTGATATAGCTTGTGGGATGCTGTGGATCATGGGGTGCTGAGGCTCAGAGGTATTTGGGCTCATGAGGTGCTGAGGCTCATGGGTGCTGTAGCTGGTGGGGTGTTGCAGCTCAGAGGGTGCTGTAGATGATGGGGTGCTGTGGCTCATGGGTTGCTGTAGCTGGTGGGGTGCTGTAGCTCAGGGGGTGCTGTAGCTCATGGAGTGCTCAGGGTCAGGGTGCTGCACATCATGGGGTGTTGTAGCTCCTGGGGTGCTGCGGCTTACAGGGTGCTGTGGCTGGCAGGATGCTGTGGCTCGTGGGGTGCTGAGGCTCATAGGTTGCTGTAGCTCATGGGGTGCTGCAGATCATGGGGTGCTGTGGCTTACAGGGTTCTGTAGATCATGAGGTGCCACACCTTACGGGGTGCTGTGGCTCAGGGTATGTTATAGCTCATGGGTGCTGTGTCTGGCAGGGTGCTGTAGGTCATGGGGTGCTCGGGCTCATGGGGTGCTGGGGCTCATGGGGTGCTGCAACTCAGGGGATGCTGTAGCTTGTGGGGTGCTGTGCCTCATGGGATGCTGTAGATCATGGGGTGCTACGGTTCATGGGTGCTGTGGCTCATGTGCTGTAGCTCATGGGTGCTGTGGTTCGTGGGTGCTGTGGTTCATGGGGTGCTGTGGTTCATGGGTGCTGTGTCTGGCAGGGTGCTGTGGCTCATGTGCTGTAGTTCATGAGTGCTGTCATGAGTGCTGTGGTTCATGGGGTGCTGTGGCTCGTGGGTGCTGTGTCTGGCAGGGTGCTGCTGCTCCCCCAGCACAAGCTCTGCTCTTCGCCAGCCGGAGCTGCCGGGCGTCAGCAAACAGAGCACAACACAAGCTGTCGCCGGCAGCTGCCGCATCGCCCACCAGCGCAGCCCCGGGGAAAAGGCAGAGGCCACCTCTCCTTCTGGGGAGCATCCCACGGCTCTTTACTCCCCCAAACACTCGCTGCTCCCTCCTGAACCACTGAGATGAGCCCCAGGGCACCATCAGCAGCTTCTGTCCTGCTCCGGGACCTCTTCAGATGTGGGAAAGCAGCAATAAGGAGCTCTGATGCCTTAAACCACCCCAGACTGGGGAGCCCAGCTGGCTGCCTCTTGCAAAAGGTGCCCCGAGTGTGCCTGCCATGGCTCCGTGTCCCCAGGGCTGCTCCGGGGTTCACCCGGGAGACCACATCTCACCCTACCGCCCTGCAGAGGGGTTCAAGGCCACTGCCAAGAGCAGGCAGGGAGATGAAGAACCTTCCTGCTGCCAGAGATGGGACTGGGGATGCTGGGTGGGTGAGGTTTGGCTCCATGAAGGGATTGAGCTCCCAGCTTCTGGAGAAAATGGAAAAGGAGAGGATCCTTGTGAGAGGGGAGCTGTGCAGGGTCCTTTCATGGGTCACTGGATCCCCCCAGCCACTCCAGATAGCACTGGGAGGAAGAGGAAGGTGCTGAAAGGAGCCTGAAGAAGGGCAGCAGAGACAGACCCTGCCTGACTGCCTCCTCCTGGCACGAGGACACGCAGGGTGTGAACAGGTACCTTCATTTCTGGCACCAGACTGGTGAGGGCTCCTGCAACGGGCCCTTGGGTTGCCCTGACAGCTGGTCCTCCATCCCAGCATCCCTGCTCCTCCAACCCTGCTCTTCCGTCACAGCATCTTGCTCCTCTATCCCAGCATCTCTGCTCCTCCGTCCCAGAATCCCTGCTCCTCCATCCCAGAATCCCTGCTCCTCCATTCCTGCTTCTCCATCACAGCTCTCTGCCCCTCTCTCTGAGCATTCTGGTCCTCTATACCAGAATTCTGCTCTTCCATCCCAGCTCCTTGCTCCTCTAACCCAGTACTCCACTCCTCCATTCCAGCATCCTGCTCTTCCAACCCTGCTCCTCCATCACAGCATCTTGCTTCTCCATCCTCGTATCTTGGTCCTCCATCCCAGCTCCTAGCTCCTCCATTCCAGCATTTCTGCTCTTCCAACCCTGCTCCTCCATCCCATCATCCCCTTCCCCCATCACTTCTCCTCCGTCCCAGCACCTTGCTCCTCTATTCCAGTAACCTGCTCCTCTATCCCAGCACCCAGATGGGTTCTCAGCCCCCCTCTTCCCTCCCCACCACTGCTGGGCTGTGACTCATGTCCTTTGCAGCACAGAGACTCTCAAACTCTGGCCACTTCTGCCTCTTGAAAGCCGCAAATGCATCTGGGCTCGAGCAAGGCCATTTACTCCCTCCCTGCTGCCATTTCAGCTGCCAAAAATAAAAGAAAATAAAATTAAAAAAGAAACCAAAAAGATCTCCTAAAAAGCAAACTGTGCTGTCTCTCTTCCGGCTGCGCTGCCGAGTCACTCCCAAAAGGCTTTTTATTTTGTCTTCGCGGGATCCTAATGCATTTCTACCCCAGACACTGAGTCCTGCGGGGAAGGGCTGAGCTGCCAAGGATGCTCCAGGCAGCACAGTCCTCCTTGCCCGTGGCCGGGGTCCGTGTCTTGGGCAGGGCATGTGGAGATTTGCTTTATCCCACTGCTCTGGGAGACGTTTTTTGGGGGCTGTGAGGGGAAGGTGCTCAGGTGCCCATCATCACGTCTCAGGAGGAAAGCAGAGTCCCTTGGACAAGCTCCCACCTCATCCTGGAGAGGAACCAGGGGTGCAGGACAGGAGCCTTGCTTTCCTTCTGGGTGCTGACATAACCTGGGAGTATCCTGCACAGGACCCGGGGCTCTGAGCTCGATGGGACCACCACATCCAGACTCCTACACCTCACCCAGTGCATCCTGCTTTATTTCCCTGAGATGAAAGCCTGTGCAGCCCCGCTCCATCATCTATCACCAGAGAGGTGGTGGATGAACCATCCCTGGAGACATCCCAGGCCAGGCTGGACGGGGCTCTGAGCAACCTGAGCTGCTGAAGATGTCCCTGCTCATGGCAGGGGGGCAATGGGGTGGCTTTGAAGGTCCTTTCTAACTCAAACCATTCTATGATCCTGTGATCTGCAGAGCTTCTGCTGTATTTTTGCCCACTCCTGCTGCTGGGGTTCACATGGACGTCCTAGCAGCTGTGGCAGCACTGTGCTCCACGTTGTATGACTACTGTGTTTGCTAACAGGGCTTGGATATCTTTATAGGTCCACTGAGCTGGAAGGTTTCCACAATTCTCTGTTCATGCAGAAAGCAGTTGCACAGCAGAAACGAGATGCCAAGTCTTCTTGGTGTTTCCTAATCTGCTTTGGGCTGGGACTGCTGCTCCCACCATGTGCTGGGGCTGCTTTGTGCATCTGGAAGGGACTTGGAGGGCAGGAGCTGAGCCAGGGCTTAACTCTGGGGTTCATGGAATCATCAAATCATGGAATAGTTTGGTTTGGAAGTGGCCTTGAAGGTCCTTTAGTTCCTACCCCCTGCCATGACAGGGACATCTCCAGCAGCTCAGGTTGCTCAGAGCCCCGTCCAGCCTGGCCTGGGATGTCTCCAGGGATGGTTCAGCCACCACCTCTCTGGGAACCTGGGCCAGGCTCTCACCACCCTCAGCACAAACAATTTCTTCCTCGTGCTCACAGGTCCTGGGGCTTTGTTCCCCGCTGCATGCTCAGCCTCCTCCTCCTGCCCCGCTCACTCTCAACCCAGACCATGGGGTTTCAGGCTCCTGCAAGGAGAGCACCCAAAACAAGGACTTGAACTCGAGGTTTTCCTCTGAACACATCCCTGTGCTGCTGGTTTGGGGTGTTCCTGGCTTTGTCCTTCCCCCAGCCCTGCAGCAGCAGCTCCGTGAAGTGGGAGCTTTCCCTGCCCCAGCTCATTACTTAGGCAGGTTATTTCCCAGGGGCAATCCCTGAGCAGCCCCACCACCCCCAGATTTCAGAGTGGGGCTCAATAGGCCCTGGGAGGCAGCATTAGGCTGGAAAGTGGCTGCGACAACCTCCGGCTGCATCCCAGCCGAGCACCTCGGTGGGGATGGCGGGGACCACGCACCCGTCCCAGCACCGCTGCTCCCTGACGCAGCCCCGGTCTCTCCGCCGGCTCCGTTCAGCTCCGGTAGAAGGTTTGGTTTGTCCTGATGTGATTTTTTCTGACGTGGAGCCGTTCCTGTCCCGCGAGCTGGATGGATGCGGTCCCCAAGGACCCGACACTTGTCTGCAGAGGTGAGGGGGGAGCGCCTCACCTTCTCCTCCATCCCAGAAAACCCATAAATGCAGACAATGTGCTGTGCGGGACATGATGCCCCTCTTTCCTCCCCCCAAATACCCCCTCCCCGCACCCCCAAAACAAACCCAGCCCGGCAAGAGCCTTGTGATCCCTTAAAAAAACCCAACACAAACACCGAAATGGTTGTTCATGCCATCTGGAGCAAAAGAAAATGGAATTTTAATTAAAAACTCATGAGCTCGATGCTATAAATACATCGTCTTGCTGTAAGTTATTCACCCATCAGGAACACGGAGGTCTGATCCCGGGCTCAGCGAGAAGAGTGAACTTGTGGTTTGGGTTTTTTTTGTTGTTGTTTTATTTATTTATTTATTTGTTTTTCATTTCTGGGGATATTTATTCCCCCCCCCCCCCCGCTTTTCCCATTCAGCCCAGCTCCTCCCTGAGCCCTGGTGAGCAGCAGCACCCAAGCACCCACCGCTGGGTGGTTTGGGGGGGTCAGGGCTCTGCTGCCTGCGGGGCTGGGGGCCAGCAGAGCTTGCCAGCCCTTGGGCTATGGCCAGCAGAACTCGGCACCAGCGGAGAGAAACATCACGTCGGGTAATTCAGGGCCTGGATTTCTTCTCTCCAAGCGCCGGGAACAACACAGGGATCAAACCAGCAGCTGAGGTTTCAGTAACAGAGCCCAAACTGAAGGCGTGTTGCTCCCCCAAATCAGCCACCTCCATCTGCCCAGAGGAGACTCAGACTCCCCTGCTCCCCTGCGGCTGCCTCAGAACCTGTTAACCCTGAAACCTAATGGTGGACATCTAGACTCAGACTCCCCTGCAGCTGCCTCAGCTGAAAAGCAAACCTGTTAACCCTGAAGCCTAATGGTGGACATCTAGAAGTAACAGGAAAGGAAAAGCCTCTTGACAAAAGCACTGGGTGGGATCAGGAATTCATCTGGCTCAGGATTTCGTCTCTGTTCATGGAGAACAGGGACAGCAGTTTCATCCCACATGTTCTTCAGACCCAGGGTTTTGTTTAGGTCCTTCTCAGGGTCTCATGCTGGGGATTAACTGGTTCCCAGTAGTGTGGCAGGAGCCAGGGAGGCCAGTTCCACTCCTAGTCTTCTATCAGGACAGACCTCAAATCCTCCCTGTTCACAAACATCAAATCTCCCCCACAAAAAAGAGCCCTGGGTCCATGTGAGGAATTTCTCTGCAGGATGCTGCCAGAGCCCATCGCTCCTGGGTCGGTCCCGTGCCAAAGCACGTGGGGTTCGAGCCCTCCCCGAGCTGTTTGCCGAGGGGAGAAGGAGCAGAGCTGGCCTGGATGGAACACAGAGGTGTGGGGCAAACCCCCCACATCAACCCCAGTCCAGCCCAGTAGTGCTGGTCCAGCTTCCCCAGCAACGCTTCCATGGGCAGAGGGTCTTGTCGAGGCTGCTCCATCCCACCCCGGGGTGAGGCGGCTACGAGTGAGGAGTACAGAGACGTCATAAACCTTTTTTTTTTTTTAATAGTTTGACAGGCAAAACATTTTCCTGGCAGGATCTCTCGCGCTTCGGCTTTCGTTTATGAGCCCTGTTGATAAATCACGGAGCTGCTCTGCTGAGCCCTTCCCAGCCCAGGTCCTGTAGGAACAAGGGGGCTTTGGGTGGACGCTGTCTCCTGGATCCAGTTGTGCTGGGAAGAGCAAACCTTGCTTAGATCTTCCGTTCTCCAGCAGGTTATTGCCCTCTTGGAGAGCTCCCAATCCCACGGCCATCGGAAGGAGCTGGGTGATTCAGCAGATGCTCTGCACGGCGTTTAGACCGGGGTGAGATGAACCAGCCTCCGAGGTGCTGATTGCTCGCTGGAGATGACGGAAGCAAGTTGCTGGACTTCGAATAGATGTAAAACATTCAGTGTGCTGCAGAAATGTATTTATCGTTATTGAAGTGGATTTATCTAAATATGAATCAGGGAAATAGAACTATTTTCTTTTTTAAAGTAAAAATATAAAATAGATACATTTAAATTTATTTATCATTATTTAAGTAGAGCAAGCAAATCTAAGTGATTCAGCTTTAAAACAGGGCGGGGGAGGACTTGTCAGAGCTGATCTGAAGCTTTTTCACGTCCTGTGCTCTGGCAGGGCCGGCCAGCAGAGGAATTCTCCTTCGCGAGCGCTTTTCCTAAAAGCAAAGCTCCGACGGGCCGAGACACGAGATCAAACCGACGGAGAACTGGAAGCCACCAGCGAGCTTTCCCAAACGCCTGTTGTGATTCATTTGCGGCACATACTTCTGCTGCCACCAAAAAGACAGCACCAAGAATGCAAATAAAGGCAAAGCAATGTAAATACGGAGCAGTGCAGTCAAAACAACGCAAGCCGGGCTTTGTGCTGACTTTAAGCCACACACCAAGCGACAGCCCTGCGCTCGGATACAGCTTTGCAAAGGGCCGATAACCCCGGCACGGGGGTGGCTTGTTGTCACCTACACGGCTTGTTTTCACCTTTTGGGCTTCCCAGCCCAAAACAGCCTGGTTTTCAGGACCAAAACACTGTGTCTGGATTCCTCAGTCCAAAGCCCTAGCCTGCACAGTCAGAAAAGGGCGCAGGAGGACCAGCACAGCTTGGGCCACTTCATGCAGACCAGTGTCACCGGGGATGCTCTTGCGTCCCACCGGGATCTGGGAGAAGCTGGTGCAGCTGCCTGTGCACACCCCGGGTGTCCCTACTGTGGTCCCTGTGCGTGGAGCTCATGGGGACATGGGGTCTGGACCTCTCCGTGCTGTGCACAGCACGAATGGCATCATTTCTGCTCACCAAATAAATGATGGCGTGGTCTATGTCCCAGCCCCGTGCTGTGGTCTGAATCACAGAATCACAGGGTGGTTTGGGTAGGAAAGGACTCTCAAAACTCCCCCAGTGCCCCCCCTGCCATGACAGGGACATCTCCAGCAGCTCAGGTTGCTCAGAGCCCCGTCCAGCCTGGCCTGGGATGTCTCCAGGGATGGTTCAGCCACCACCTCTCTGGGAACCTGGGCCAGGCTCTCACCACCCTCAGCACAAACAATTTCTTCCTCATGTCTGGCCTGAATCTCCCTCCTTTAGTTTAAAACCATCACCCCTTGTCCTATCACTACAGGAGCAGAAGGGCAGAATCCCCCCCAAACCTGCTGCTCACGCTGCTGGGGACACAGCTCAAGGGGATGGACCCGGACTAAGGAGAGGCTGGAGGAAGGCCGGCTCAGATAGGCTGGAGATGTTGTTTTGCTAAGAGAAGCACAGTGAAGGCACATGGGACCTCTCTTGCATCCCCAACTGGTGTTTTCTGGTCACTGATGGTTGGTTTGAGCTGAGGAACCCTGCTTTGCTGAGACCCAGCAAGCTCCTACCACCAAGTGACAGCACCTCTAGCTGCTCGCTGGCCATGGTGTGGATGGAGAGCATCGTCCTGGTCATGGTGCTGCTCCCTTATGAGCCAGAGGGCAATGAGAGGAGAGTAGAGACATGAGGGAAGGCTGGCATGTGGGGCAGTGCCATAAAAATGGGCTGACACTGGTTTATTCTAGACCAAGCCCATCCTGGTTATGTCTGGGAAAGCAGAGATCCCACCAGTGGGATCTCTGACCTCCCAGGAGATACTGGGGAGAGCAGTTGTAAGAGCAAAGCCCACCCTGGCCCATCGTTGCTGGGGAATTGAGGAGGAGGAGGCAGCTGCAGCCTCTTCCCCAGAGCCCAGCAGTGAAATGCATCGTGCTGCTTGTGGAGCTGAGGACTTTAATCCCATTTCTTACTTTGTTTTGTTTGTTGTCACGACAACTTGAGATTTCAACTCGCTTCCCAGAGTTTTCTCAACCAAGCCCTTGCCCTGGAAGGCTGTCTCTGGCCCCAAATGACTTTCGTGAGGGACCTTCTGGAGGAAAACACATGGGATGGTGCTGCCATGGCTGGGATGGGTACAGAACCTTGGAGCAAAGCATGGAACAGACCAGCGTCAGGGGAGACACACTCCGGACACCAGTGTATCTGGTCCTGGAGCCAGCAAGCATCGCTTCTTCTAGGATCAGTCAATCCCTGGCGATGGTTTGAGCTTCGGGACCACTGTGGCCCCACAGCTGCTGGGAAGGATGAAGGGATGGTGCTGCTCTACTAAAATCCCCATTTTCTCTTTAGAACCTGAGGGAATGGCAGAAGATGTGCAGGGAGGGTCAGTGGAACATTCAGAACAGGTTCTGCACCCAGAGGGGCTGCACACTGAACAGGCTCCAGGGAGGGGGCACGGCCCAACCTGACAGTGTTCAAGAAGAGACTGGACAGTGTGCTCAGACACACGGGGTGAGCTGTGGGGTGTGCTGTGCAGGGACAGGAGCTGGACTCCATGATCCTGGTGGGTCCTTCCAACTCAGGACGTTCTATCATTCTATGAGTCTTCTCCCCAGCTATGGGCTGCCTCGTTGTTGTCTCTGGGCTGGACAAGCCACCCACTGCCTTGCACCCAGCTCTGGCGGCTGTGTCCCAGGACCACGTCCACAGGCAGAACTGGATCCAGCCCAGTCCCACGTCCAGCTCCAGATGGCTCATCCACGGGATGCTGTGACCCAGATCATGTCCCTTTTCCCACCCTGGCTGCGTGAGAGCCCTTGCTGGGAACACAGTGGCTTCTGGCCACCGTGGCTCGTGCCATCTGGTGCTGGCATCAGCCAACAGCGGGTGTTTAACCGCACATGGGTATGAAGGGCAAAGCCCCAGTTCATTTTTCTTCCAGTTCTTCTCTCTCCATGAATCTAGGCATTGGTCCATGCAGTTGGCAGCGGTTCCTCCTCGCTCCCACAGCCAAGGATCGCACTGAAAAGCCTGGGAAAGAGCAGAGAGAAGGGCACAGTGGTTGGGCTGGGACTCCTCGCCTCTTGCAGGCACCCAAAGTCTTGCCCAAGCTGGGGAACTCCAGCCAAAAACCAGGCACAGGGTCCTGCAGCAGCAGGGACACTTCTGGTGTTTGTACTCCGAGCAGCAAAAGGGCCAAGAGGCGTCACGGGTGAACCATGGGCACGGACGTCCAGGGAAATATGGAATTGAAATCTATAATCAACTTGTCCTGCTGAGGTCTGAGGCTGGGAACCACAGTCCGCCAAGGTGATATATAAACATTGGCGTTTTTTTCCTTTAAAAAAAGAAGGAAAAATGAAGAAGAGAGGGATTATTCAGGGATGTGGTGAGGATCATAGGGTACAACTGGGGGCTGCTTTCCAGGAGGCCAGAGGAGCAAAGCAGGGAGTTAAAATGCAAAGCATGATGCCTGGCAAGATGGGATGAGGGATGTGCTCATCTCCACGTCTTTGCTCCGCGTCTGCAGGACATGGAGCTCTGAGCAAAGCCAAGATGAGCCAGAGGTGGCACGGAGATGGCTCAAGAGGATATGCTTTTCCAAGAGTCTTTTTGCTCTTTCTGCTGTCTGGATTTGAGCACCTGAAGGCAGCTGTAGCTTCCCAAATGTCCTGCCTGTGCTTGAACCAGGAGCTGGGGAATTCAAGGGGGGCATTTTCAGGCCCCAAATAGGTATTTGATGATCCCAGGTTGTGATCCAGATACCCACAGGCAGGTATCTAGTGCCATTTGTGATGCTCTCAGGTCCTACCTGCCAGTCCAGAAAGCCATGGATTTCACTTTTGCCATGTCAGTCTTGGAGACCCTCCCAGGTCCCCTGGGTACCTCCAGTAGATCTGGCCACCTATGTTTGTGTGACTGACTTGAGTCCATAACACCATGAGACGTTCCTCACACTCCCTTTCTTCTTAAAGGACGTTTCCACAGAGCAGCTCATGTTGTCTCATCAAGGCACAAAGAGTTTATATCATTGCAGCCAGGAATCCATGCTTTTCTCCAGGGACTCACAATGGGTGAGCAGCTTCAGTGGAGACGTGTGAAGCTGGGTGTGGAGGTTACCATGCTAAGGTGGCACCAAGCTCAAGAAATGGCTTTCAGGCCTGGACTTTCCCAGGAAATACATTTATGAGGAGCACCAGCCACTGGGATGGCTGCACTGGGTCAGTCCGCATGGGACCTCTTCAAGCAAACCCAACCCAGAGGCAGAGTTGAGGAGAATGGAGAGAGTGCTGGGTCAAGAGGACAGTCCTTTGCGCAGGGGCTGTGTCCACAGGTCCGGCTGTAGCTGGGTTCTGGTGTAACTGGTTAGTGGACCCACATGTCATAGAATCATATTAATAGAACCACAGAGTACTTTGGGTGGGAGAGGACAATTAAAGCTCCCCCAGTGCCCCCCCTGCCATGACAGGGACATCTCCAGCAGCTCAGGTTGCTCAGAGCCCCGTCCAGCCTGGCCTGGGATGTCTCCAGGGATGGTTCAGCCACCACCTCTCTGGGAACCTGGGCCAGGCTCTCACCACCCTCAGCACAAACAATTTCTTCCTCGTGTTGTGCTGAGAAGATCACGCTGGGTCTTCAGGAGGTAGTGGAGCACAATGAAACACCACTGGTGGTCACTGGACTGTGTAAGGTGGTGGGGGCAGCCCAAGAGATGACCCAAAAGAGTGACCCAAGCAACTACCCAAGGGCAGAGCGAATGCCACACGTTCATGAGCGAGGAGGGGGCTGGCAGAGCACAGGGAGCAGCTCAGTCCAGGCTCACTGGACTTCTCTTGGCTTGTGAGCTGCTTTTGGATCCCAACACATCAGCAGCCCCCGAGGCCAAGGGGGCTACGTGGTCTGTGGTGTAAGACAGGATATAAAATTGGGATCTCCTGTCCCCAGGCAGAACCTTCTGCTTGCCCTGCGCACTCCCTGGCTCATCCTTGTTAACCTGTTCTTGAAAATCTTCCCTGACCTTGGATGGTCAGCAGTTTACTCTTGTTTCTAAAATGATTGTCCTTAACTTTCACCTCCTTAACTGCATTTTGAGCCTGAGCTTTTCTGCTGGACACCAGAGACAGGTTAGTTCCTTCCTATTTACAGACATATTTTTCACATCCGAAAACCAGGGCCAGGTCTCCCTGGCACCGCCTCTTCTCAACACTAAAGCAGTTCCCGTTCCTCCCAGCTGCTGTTGCAGGTCATATTTTCTGGACCATTGGAAACCATCAGAGCAAAGGCACCGGTGAAGCCGTGTGGGATCTTCCGAGCATCTGCACCGGTCCCAGCAGTGAGTGCGGGGGAATAAAAGACACGAAGGCGACCGAGCTCTCAGCTGTCGCTTCGGGAGTTGTTTGAAGCAAGAACAGCAAAGCACCAGGGAGCGGAAAGAGGCTTGAAAGCCACAAGCGCCTGATGTGACAGCAAAGGAATGAAATCAGAGAAAATCCAATTTCCACCGGAGAGCAAAAAATAAACTCTGACAAGCGAGAGGAGGAAGGGAACGGCGTGTTCCCGAAACCACCGCGTCCCCGGGCAACGCGCACATCCCAACCCGACAGGCACCAGCGCATCCCGCAGCCTGGGGTCACGGTCCCCAGAGACGATGGGGACCCCGAGCTGTCCCCTGCAGACCCAGCTCTGCCTCTCCCGGGGCTGCGGTACCAACCCTGGGGCTGCGCACGGTGCCCGTGGTTACCAACCCCTCTGAGACCAGCAGAGAGGAGCACAGAGGCACTGGGGACGGGCTGTGCCAGGGCTAATTAGCCCTGATGGGCTCAGGCTCCATCCCAGCCTGGTAACAGCAGTGAGGATCAGAGGATCACAAAGTCATAGAATAGTTTGGGTGGGAACAGACTGTTAAAGTTCATCCCACCCAACCCCGTCCAATCCCTGCCATGACAGGGACATCTCCACCAGCTCAGGTTGCTCAGAGCCCCGTCCAGCCTGGCCTGGGATGTCTCCAGGGATGGTTCAGCCACCACCTCTCTGGGAACCTGGGCCAGGCTCTCACCGCCCTCAGCACAAATGATTTCTTCCTCATGTCCAGCCTGAATCTTCCCTCCTTTAGTCTAAAATTGTTATAATTGGTGGTTCACGTCCAATCCCTCACCCCCAGCACCCCAAGTCCTTATCCTGGGGCTGCTCGCCATCCCTCCATCCCCAGCCTGGACCGATACCGGGGTTGCCCTAACACAGGTGCAGGACATTGCACTTGGCCTTGTTGGACCTCATGAGGTTTGCATGTCAGGCTCTGTCCTGCCACTGGTTTTACCATCTCTCCTTCCGCTTTTAATTGATTAAGGTGCTTAATGAAAAAAGGACCCTGGGTCCATAGCTCACCTTGGAGCCAGATCCTGGCTCAGGAATAACAGGATTATAGCATGATGCTTCCCCAGGCAGTATGTGGGAGAGCAGGGGGACCACTCCTGCTTGCTCTCCCCAAATAGTTCGTTACCATCTTTTCTAATCAAACTTTTCTCAGCACAGTCCTAACACTTACGCTGTTATTTTGTGTTTTCTTCTCTAATCACACAAATAACCACACAAAGGCAGCTCCCAGCAGGTCACAAGCATCCTGCCCATGAGGAAACAATCGTGCCCTGGGTTTCTCGCTGCTGGTGATGCAGCCTGGCAGTGCCTGCATCCTGCCCAGACTTACCTGCTGCAAGAGATGCTCGTCTCCCTCGGGAGGATTTTGGTGTCTGGGGACTAGGGAATGAGCTTTCTTGAAAACAAGTTATTTCCCTTCAGACTCCCTTTATGTTCAGCCTTGCAGACGAAATACCTGTTCTTGCAGGTGATGCATCTCGTGGAACTATGTGAGCATCTGTGGTTGGTCCTGGAGAGGGACAGGGTTTTTGAGGGGTGTCGGGGCTGTAGATAAAAAAGGGACCAAGCAACAGCAGCACCTGTGAGAGTTCTGTGCTCCTTTTCAATGGCTTCAGAATCCTGCAGGTACGTGATGCATTAAAGAAATTTTACTTCTAAAACCTTGTCAATGAATGTGGAAAAGTTGTATATCAGCCTAATCTGCTGGATCTGGCCAGCCTTGCCCCACAGAGGCTGCAGGACACTTTGCCACCCTCCCGGCCTCACTCCATCCCCTCCACCCAATGCCCCAAGGATGACCTGGACCCCTGGACACTTTTGGAGCTCAAGGAGCACATTTGAAGGATGAAAGCGGCACCTGGCCAGCTCTGGGTGCTCAGGACCAGGCCGTGCTGTGGCTGGCAGGTGGAACGTCCCCACCAGGATGGTGCCCAACATCTCCTTTGCCAGCCAGATGCTGATTAAAGCCCCAAGTGCCTCCACCTCCCTCCTCTGGTCCAGGCTGATCATGCTGGCAATGCACCAGTGGACTTTAACTCCTACTTAATTGCCCTCCCTTTCTTTCTTGTTTCAATGAAAAGGGATTTGAAGAATAAACTCCAAACAGCTATTTTAAGGGGAACAACCTAATGCACAAAAAAGCCCACGTTTCTGCCAAAATGGCACGACGATGCGGCAGCACGCTTGGCTTCTCCTGAAACCGAGCCCCATGCCCAATTTAGGCAAAACTATTTGCCATCAGAGGCCGATACCGTGGGGTTTTCCCAGAATTATCTCCTTGGATTGTCACTGTCACAGGACACGATGGCTCTTGCCTTGTGCCCCATGCCCGTGGGGCAGGGAGGAGCGGTTTGCAGCCAGGTTGGTGGTCCCGCACCCCACCACAGCCCCCTTGCTGCATCACACCACGATGGATGGGGTAGGCGGTAGCTCTGCATGAGCTGAGGTGAGGGTTTTTGTGGGGAGGGGACAAGCTTCTGGCACACAGGGACATGGCACTGGTCCCTCCGTGCTGCCCCAGCACTGTACAGATCAAAGCAGGGCAGACACAGGGGTCTGCTCTTCCTCACCTTGAGACCAAGGCAGCCGCCACAAGCCATCAAATATTGATGCTTCTCCACTTACAAGGCCCTCAGAGCTGGGCTGCGGTTGGCAGAGGGGAAGGCTGATGCTCTCCATCTCTTCCAGAGCTGTGCAAACGATCGATGACAGTGCTGGGAACAGAAACAGGGACCTCCCTGCTGTCCTTGTCCGCGTCTCATCGGCTGTGAGCTGAGGGTGACATCGGTCCTTGCTCATGCAGACGGCTGTCCGCTTCACCCAGTGAAACTTGTGATTTTCTGCATCCTCCTCGGCATGTCCCAGTAAGTCATCAGGCTTTCCAGGCAGAAGAAAAGCCAGCAGCCTTGATCTGCAGAGACCGGCTCCACTCTGCAGCAGCACATGGTCTCTGTGGATGGTTTTCCACTGCTGATGAGGGTGGTGAGAGCCTGGCCCAGGTTCCCAGAGAGGTGGTGGCTGAACCATCCCTGGAGACATCCCAGGCCAGGCTGGACGGGGCTCTGAGCAACCTGAGCTGGTGGAGATGTCCCTGTCATGGCAGGGGGGGCACTGGGGGAGCTGGGAACGTCCCTTCAACACAAACTGTTCTATGATTCAATGAAGGACTTGGGGAATGGCAGCGTGAAGCGCAGAGGCTCATCAGGAGATGCTGTAGAATACCCAGGACTTTTGTTGCCAAGGGATGGGGCAGGGCTGGGCTTGGGCGTTTTGGGAGGATGGAGAGGGTTTGGCAGGGGTCAGGGTTTCCTTTCAGTTGCATTGGGGTTTTCTAGTCCTTTTGAAGCACCTGCTGAGGGCTGCGGTTAGAGACAGGACCCTGATTTGGTGTCTTCAGACTCTGTAGAAGGGCACACGGAGAAAGCTTGTGTCAGCTCTCAGTCCCACAGAGCTCCAGGAATCTGCGTGGGGGTCCCTGGGCTGGGTGCCTGCAAACCCAGCACCCCTGAGGGCATCACGTGTGCGAATGACCTCCTAGAGCAGAGTCCTCTCCTGAACACTTTCCAGTGTCCGTTGCCACCACCAGCGCAGTCCCTGATGCCCCAGCTGGCCACATGGCACATGGTGCATGCTCAGATATGTCCGTCCCCAATCCCACACCTCCCTGTCCCACTGTCCTCGGGAGGGACGAGTGTGGTGCAAGCGGCCCGGGCAATGTCACCAGAAGCCTGCAGAGCAAAGCTGCTAAAAATACCCTCTGTGCCTCGGAGCGGTGACAGCTAAAGCCTCCTCCCCCTGATTTACAACATCTCCAGCTGCAGCGTTGGTTTCCTGGGGCATCGCTGGTCCCTGTGGGATCACAAACATTGATTTTTGGGGTGACTTTCCCAAGGAGAGCAGGGGATCCCCTATGCCCATACAGCCCCGCAGGGCTGTGTGCTGCAAGGAACCTGGTGACACGTGGCGTCTCCTCTGGGATGTGAGTGGACATCCCACCGTCAGACACATCCACACCACGAGCCATCAGAGAAGCCTGGAGGGGACATGGGATGGGAGGCAGGTGACAGGGACATGCCAAGTCAGAGCCCGGGCAGGAGCTGCCTTGGAGCCACATGTCCTCGGGGGACATTGGTTTGGGCTTGGGAGGAGCAAGAGGTTCCCCTGTGTGTGCACAAGTGGTTGGGGAGCAGCACCCAGAGCCTGAGATTTGGCCTCTTGCAGCTGAATTTTCAATTTTGGTTTGGCTTCTTGCAGCGGAACACAACCTGACCCTGAGTTTTGCAGTAGCGTGATCTGAGCTTGCACGTGAGGACGCTGAAAGCGCTGTCCTGGGGCCAGAAACCAGCGTGAGCTGGTGGCCCTGTGGGCAATGCCGAATGTCAGGAACATCCTGCCTGGCCAGTCCTCCCCATCCAGCTCTGCCAGCTCCATTGAGAGCATTTGAAGCTGGAGCTCTGAACTCTTTAGGGCACCTACTCCTGACTCCCTGGAGCCCTGCACGCCTTGACACTCCCAGCCCTGTCTGCAGAGAGGGGAGAGGCCAGGATATCCCTACATGTGGAGCATTGACAAGTCCCTCCATCCATGGTGGCTCATCCTCTCTGGCAGCTTTTGGGGTCCCTTGTTCTGGGGAAGGCACCGTCACCAAGGGGAGCACGGGGGTACGAAGAAGCCTTGAGATGCCCAAGCCCCCCAAATCCCTAAAGTGCAAGGAGAGAAGACTGGAGATCCTCCTCCCGCTCTTCCCCTTCTGCCGTACCCAAAAAGGCATGAAGCTGCCCCATGATTCAAATCATAGAATCATAGGATCATTTTGATTGGAACAGACCCTCGAGATCATTGAGTCCAACCGTTCCCAACCCCAGCACTGCCCCATGTCCTGAGAACCTCATCTCCGTCTGTCCAACCCTCCAGGGATGGTGACTCCAGCACTGCCCTGGGCAGCCTGTTCCAATGCCCCACAGCCCTTTGGGGAAGAAATTGGTCCCAGATCCAACCTCAACCTCCCCTGGCGTAAGCTGAGGCTGAGCACTAGAAGGAGAGACGGGTACCCATGAACAGCTGTGCCACCCAGCTGGAATGGCCCGGAGAGGATCGGGAGAGCTCAGCTCATCCTCACTTACAGAAACGGTAGATTCGACCTGGAATTACCCCGTTTGAATCACTGGCTTCCCCTGCAAAGAGTGGGCAGACTGGGAGATCCCCAGACATTTGTCAGAGGGTTTCGTTGTGTGGGAGGAGATGCTGTCATCCCCAGTGACTCCATTCAGAAATCATTGATGATGCAAAAAAAAGAAAAAAAAAAAAAGGAAAAGCATCTGAAATGGAGGAAACGCCAGAATCCCGGTTGCCCAGACAACAAGTTTAGACCCCCGTGTCTGCACGCCTGATGACTCAGTCCCTAATAACATGGAGGAGGATGGGTTTTGCCCGCAGGAGCCCCGGCTCACCCGAGGAGCAGAATCAATCACAGCCAAGACGTGAGCAGCCACAGCTCATGTCTTGCCTCCTCTGGGATGATGTCTCCCTCTTTAAGGCCAGGAACAGGTTTTTGCCCAATAACCAAAGGAGCATCATGACAGGATCGGGGCCAACCAGCTCCTGGGGACACCGAGGACAGGGGACCGGAGGCTCCGACTCCCGCAGGGATGCCCGGGAAGGGCACCCAGCCAGTGCATCCATCCCTTCCCGGGAGGCAGCAACAGTCACAAGGCTGAGTCACCCCCATCTTGGAGAGTTTTAATCTTTTCCTCCAGTTTTCAGCACTGCGTGAAAGTCACCAGCAAGATCCACTTGTGACTTTTATTTAAAATCCCATCATGTTGTGCTTTTTAATTTTTTTTTTTCCTTCTTTTCCGCTTGCCATCTGGTGGCATCCGTTCTCCCCAAACCCTGCTCCCACCGGGGGGGTTGGATTGGATTGGGGAATAAAAATGCCAGGCAGGGAATAAATAATTCATTGGGCACAGCTACCGAATGCAGCATCCAAAGCCTGTGGCGTGGTTGGTATTAAAGTCCTGCTGCGGCACAGAGACCAAATAACATTATTGGACCCAGTTTTGTCCTGACGCCAGGGCCAGGAGCACGATGTACCTGGTGCCTCTGGTGATGCATCACCGCACGTCCAGCCTCTCCGTCCTGAAAATTTGGATTCCTGTCAGGGAAAAGAGAGGGAGACTTGGGCTTTCAACACGAAAAGCTGTCGGGGTTGGGATGGTGATGGATGGGAGCTTTCGGGGGGGCCGGAAGGGAGGCAGAGCTGGCGGCACGGAGGACACAACCCTGCAGGGACTGCGGTGGCCCTGCCAAGGTGTCCTCATCCAAACTGCTCGATTCCAGCCATGGCTGAGTCCCCGTCTCCTCCTTGGGGACCCAGGGATGGTGTCAGAGGCTCAGCTGGAGTGTAGAGGGGAGGAGGTGATGCTTCCCCCTGCAAGGGGATGAGAGGGGCTGGCAGCCCTCCCAGCCTGTCCCTGTGTGACCCCGGCAGCGGGACAGGGCAAGCAGGAGCTGGCAGGGATGACACCACAGCCCTGCTTGTCTCTACTGAGATTATTGCTCTGGTTCTCCTTCCCCTTTGTTGCAGAGTGGACCGTGCCAGAAAGGACGCCCTGGTCGAGGGGATGGGACCCTGTCACCCTGCATGGCATGGACCAGCAGCAAGGGGATGGGGACAGGCGCTGCTGGGGAGGGTACCTGCTCTGAGAGACAAAACAGGTCACTGCTGTCCCCTGTCTTCACCAGAGATGTCACGTAAGAGCTCACAGGCAGCCTGCCCGCTCTTGGTGACGGATGGTGACTCACCCAGGTGAGGACCACGCCACGGATTGTGCTGTGGATGCTCACCTGGCTCCGGCCTCCTGCATGGGCAGCTCTGGGCTTCATCCTGCCACCCTCATCCTCTGCCTCCTCTGTGCCTGTGCTGGGAGCACATTTGAGCTGCCCAAGGACAAAAGCTGCATCCCTGTCACATCCCTGCGCAGGCAGAGAGCAGGAGCTGGGGGTGAGAACAGGAGGTTTCCCACAGCAGCAGGAGGGGTTGGAGTCAGATGGGGGTGCAGCCTGTGGCAGGGTGGGGGGTACAGCCTGAATTTCAGAGCCATGTGCAATTCGGGAGCAGTTTGGTGCAGAATGCTGGGGGTGCAGTGGGACTGGAGATCAGAATCCTCATGTGAATGAGGTTGCGATAGTATCATTGAATTACAAAATGCTTTGAGTGGGAAGGGACCATTAAAGCTCCCCCAGTGCCCCCCCTGCCATGACAGGGACATCTCCAGCAGCTCAGGTTGCTCAGAGCCCCGTCCAGCCTGGCCTGGGATGTCTCCAGGGATGGTTCAGCCACCACCTCTCTGGGAACCTGGGCCAGGCTCTCACCACCCTCAGCACAAACAATTTCTTCCTCATGTCCAGCCTGAATCTCCCTCCTTTAGTTTAAAACCATCACCCTTTGTGCTATCGCAACAGGCCCTTCTTAAAAGTCTACCCCCATCTTTCTCATGGGCCCCTTTTAGGCATGGAAAGGCCACAGTGGGGATGAGGCTGCTGATGTGTCCCTGGTGGCCTCTGTCCTGAGCCCCACAGCTCAGCCCATAGGGTGACCCTGAGAGGTGGAAAAATAGAACATTAAAGCTGCCTAATTGCTGCTCTCCCAAGGCCCCAGGAAGAGTAAAATGGTTCAGCAGTATGCAGGAGGTCGGGCTCTGCTCCCCAGGAACAAGCGCCTGGAGCAGAGGAAACAGCCTCAAGTTGCACCAGGGGAGGGTGAGGTTCGATCTGGGGAACAATTTCTTCCCCAAAGGGCTGTGGGGCATTGGAACAGGCTGCCCAGGGCAGTGCTGGAGTCACCATCCCTGGAGGGCTGGACAGACAGATGAGGTTCTCAGGACATGGGGCAGTGCTGGGGTGGGTTATGGTTGGACTCGATGATCTTGAGGGTCTTTTCCAACCAAAATGATTCCGTGATTCTACGTTTCTATGACTTATCTACCAGGTCTGACCTCAGGGGGCTTCAGACACCCAGGTTTCCCCTCCAACCTTTCACTTTTCCTTTCATTTTTATAGTAACGTGTATGGAGAGCAGAGCAGGTCCTCACCAGGGATTGCTTAGAGAACCCCCCCATACACACTGATCCCCTCATCTTGCAGGGTTGGGATTTATTGCGGTCAGGGCTAGCGGGAGACATGCAGACCATGGCTGGTCACCTGAATCACAGGCTTGTTTTAGCTCGGCTTGGCTGCCAGAGCTTTGTAAAGGGAGGACTAAGGGATATTTAGGTGGAAACCATCCCGGGCAGGACTGGCTGCTGTTGCGTGTGCATGACTCACTTTGCAGGAATCTGCTGCACATGGAGAGACTATCCTGTCCCGGTTATTTCACCAGAGCAGAAGCAGTTCTGGGGCCTGTCTGCAGGTCAGGACTGTACAAACAAGATTTATTCTGTGCCAGCGAGGGGAAGGGATGAACATGTCGGCTGTCGCGGGGTGGGTGGGATGCTTCCAACTTTCGGTGGGCACAGCTGCGTCCAGCAGGGGCTGGGACGTGGATATTGGGCACCCTGGTTCCTGGCAGAGGTGGCCAAAACTGCCAAAAGGTGCTAATCCTGCTGAGAGTGGCTGGACTTTGCTCCGGGATGAGCTGAACCCTGCCTGGACGATCAGACCGGGGAGCAGGAGAAACCCAGGGGAAGGACAGGGATGCTGCAGCGCTACAGCAGCTACGTGCCTATGAAAAATGGATTTTTTGCTCAGTCCTTGAGAAATTTTTCCCCAGGCAGCCCCAAAAGCAAGGGCTGGAGTGCAGGGATGTGCTCAAAGCTTTGTTTTTAACATCCAAGTTACCCAGCTGCTGCCGCTTGTCTCGCTGGCTGCGGGGGACAAAGGGGGTCACGGCCACTGAAATAGGACACCGGTGGCTGCGGTGTGTGTCCCCAGACTGGGACGAGCTGGCA
This sequence comes from Pampusana beccarii, assembly GCA_013399365.1. Taxonomy (NCBI): domain Eukaryota; kingdom Metazoa; phylum Chordata; class Aves; order Columbiformes; family Columbidae; genus Pampusana; species Pampusana beccarii. Next base: position 56,250 of record VWYH01009480.1, read on the forward strand.
GGATCCCTGCCTGGGAATAAACAGGCGGCCCTGGCAGGGGCACAGACGCGGATGCTCTGACTGTGCCGGCCACGGGTGTTTCACCCTTGGCGGGACTCCAGGGCTGGGGTTTGTACTCGTTTGTCCTCTGGGGACAGGAGAGCGGTTACAGCTGTGGTTTGCTCAAGGGGGAACCTGTTCAGACATCCCCCCTGGTGCAAACACCCTGCCTGCATCTTCACGAGGTACCCGGGGCTTCAGGGGCTGACTTGGGGCCAACAACCCCCCAGGACCTGAGCTGGGTCCCTGCAGAGGCACTTGGCTTCCTTGTCATTGCACTATCCCTAAACTATCTATTTTTCCCATTACCAGAGTTATCTTTATCCTGCTGCCCAATAATGTCAATTTGGCATTGAAAAGTACTTGGCTTTTTGCACCGTGCAGAGAAGGATGCTCTTCAGGAAGAGAAAAAATAGAAGAACGGAATAGAATAGAATAGAATAGAATAGAATAGAATAGAATAGAATAGAATAGAATAGAATAGAATAGAATATTTCAGTTGGAAAGGACCTATAAGGATCCACCAGCCCAGCTGCCTGACCACTTCAGGGCTGGCAAAAGTTAAATCGTGTTGTTAAGGACATCATCCAAATTTTCTCTTAAGCACTGACAGCTGTGGGGCATCAACCGTGTCTTAGGAGCCTGTTCCAAGGTTTGACCACCCTCTCAATAAAGAAGTGCTTCCTCATGTCCAGTCTAAACCTCCCCTGGTGCAGCTTTGAACCATTTCCTGAAGGAAACGATCTATGTTTTCCAGTAGGATGCTGGGAAGCACCATCACTTATCCTTGTTGTATGTTATAGAATCATAGAATCACAGGGTGGTTTGGGTTGGAGGGGCCATTAAAGCTCCCCCAGTGCCCCCCCTGCCATGACAGGGACATCTCCAGCAGCTCAGGTTGCTCAGAGCCCCGTCCAGCCTGGCCTGGGATGTCTCCAGGGATGGTTCAGCCACCACCTCTCTGGGCCAGGCTCTCACCACCCTCAGTGTAAAATTTTAATTTGTATGTCTGTGCCTGCACGTGGCCAGTTCCTCTGGCTGTGTGTTTTCCTGCAGACCCTGCTGAGAGCAACCAGCACATTTAATCTGCAGGTGAGGGGGTCAGTAGTGGAAAATCCGGTCAGGCAACCCAAGGAGGGAAAGAAATTCAGCTTCGAATGCCTTGGCTGGTTGAACTCTGCTCATCTGCTGGCTCAGTCCTCCTGGAAAGGCTGTCAGCAGCCTCGGGACTGGTCTGCAAAGGGAAAAGATCAAGCAGCACTTGTCAGCTGATGGAGATGGGGTACCCAGGACTCTGTTTCTAGCCCTCAGGAGTACCTCAGATGAAATGGTTTTCATCTTGATTAATGCAAGGAAGTGTCTGAAGCAGAAACTCATATTTGATCCTCATTCAAACAACTCCTTGTGTGTCCCCACTGCTGCAAATGAGCTTCAGAGCTGTGAGCTGCCAGAGCTGCCGTCACCCCCGAGCAGCCCCCAGCCCTTCCAGGCAGAAACGTTCCCTTTCACTCCTTCTGTGACTCTTTCTCAGTGAGCCCGGGACAGAAAACAATCCATCTTCTCAAACAAGACAGTGGCAAGCACCAGCATTTATCCTTGTAACGCTTAAATTCGTATGTCTGTGTCTGTACGCGGCCAGACCCTCTGGCTGCGTATTATCTTATTGACCCTATTTAGTAGGATTGTGTTTCTTCATTTATCATCACGAGCCGGTGCTGGCTTTGCTGGAGCCATGGGCTGTATGAGCAGCTGAGTGGAGCAATAAACCGTGTTTCTCCCCGTGCAAGGTGGTTCAGTCACCCTCGGATGCTGGGCAATGCCATCCATCAGCTTGGAGACAAGAAGGCTGACAGGAGACCTCATCACCACAGTCCAGTATTTCAACGGTGGCTACAAAGCAGATGGAGATTCCCTTGGAAAGATGAGGGGCAATGAGTGCAAGTTACTCCTGGGGAGATGCCGATGGGACACAAGAGGGAAATTTTTCACGCTGAGAACAATTAGACATTGGAATAATCTCCCCAAGGAAGTGGTGGTTTCCCCAGCATCGAACACTTTGAAGATTCAGCTGGACAGGGTGCTGGGCCAGCTTGGCTAGACCGGGCTTTGCCAAGAAAGGTTGGACCAGAGGAGCCCTGTGGTCCCTGCCAACCTGGTGTTCTATGATTCTACGATCTCTTTGTCCCCACCACCTGGAAAGACACCTAAATCTGGACTCTCACACTGACCACGCTCCCAGCAGGGTTTGTGAGCCACCTCTCTGCCAGAGCTTTCCTGGATGATTCCCATGGAACCCAAAGAAAAAGCAGGAAAGCCACAGGAAGCTTGGGAAGAGGTTGAGAAGATGTTAAACCTGTTCAGCAGGGAAGGGGAGGGAAGGGAGGGAAAAACCTTTCTTCATGGTGGAGGAAAGAGAAGCTGCTCCTGCAGCGGGAGGGCTGTGTGGAGTGGCCTCCCGAGCACCCTTCTAGCTCTATTATTTTAGGTTTTAGGATCGACCAGGGGATTTCCAGTCTCAAATTGGTCTATTTTTTGTACGGAACACCCTCATGTCACTGAGATGCCAAGCTCTGGTCGAAGACGATACAAAGGAGCACAGGTACAAATTTGAGCGATGGGGGAAAATGTGGTTTTTAAAGTTATCTTCTGACTGCTTGGTTTGGAGATGTGAAAATTATATAAATTGTTGATTTGCTGCATCAAAGAGGAAGAGAAGGCAGGCTGTGCTCAAGGTGGGCTCACCTGTCAGCTCTTTGGAGGTGTCTACCAATGATGCATTACACAGAGGACAGCAGAAAATAAACATGGGCAGGATCTGTAGCAGTAAGGCAAGGAGAGATGGTTTTAAACTAAAGGAGGGAGATTCAGGGCAGACATGAGGAAGAAATTGTTTGTGGTGAGGGTGGTGAGAGCCTGGCCCAGGTTCCCAGAGAGGTGGTGGCTGAACCATCCCTGGAGACATCCCAGGCCAGGCTGGACGGGGCTCTGAGCAACCTGAGCTGCTGGAGATGTCCCTGTCATGGCAGGGGGGCACTGGGGGAGCTGGGAAGGTCCCTTCTGACCCAAACTGTTCTATGATTCAATGATTTCAGATCCTGCTGAGGATGCAGCAAGCAGCAGGGTGTGCAATTGGGCTGGGGGGTCACTGTGTAGAAAACCTATATACTTATGGCCATGCACAGCACAGCAGAGCTGCCCTCTGCAAAAAAACCCCACTAATTATTGGATCAAGAAAGGCTCATTGCTAAGAGCCAGTGGGATTCCTAGCTGCTGGGAGGGCGCTTGAAAAAATCAGTGAGCAAAGAGGCATCGCTCAGTGTCAGCAGGTCAGGACTGAATGTTTTCCCCTCTCCCCCCAGCCAGAAACAGCACGGCCTTGGGATGCTCCAGGTGAGCATTTTCCAGAGGAAATCTGCACTTTGGGGTGAGAATCCCCCAATGCATCAGAGTCAGGGCTGGTGTTGCTCCCACCCATGACAGGGGATGCTGGTGGGACCTGTGTGCTGGCTGGTGGAGGCAGAGCAGGGGCAGCATGTTTTGGGGAAAGGCAGCTCGTTTTTGGGGAAGGCACGGTTGTGCCATGCTCTCGCTGCTCCTGGCTGACATGCCGCTGGCTGCCACGGTTGTGGAGGTGATCATAGCCACTGAAGGGAAAAAAAGCACAAAGTCTGCCGTGGCTCGGTGTGTTTACATAGCTCCAAATGTCAAGTGGTGAAGATGAAAACAGCAGAAAGGGATATTAAAACACCATCTAATTAGCACGGGCTCTCAGGCAGCACGAGAGTCACTGTGTGACACAGTGTGTGGGACGGTTGGTGGGGCAGAACCTGCCTGGTGCTGTCCCGGGAGGTTTGGGCATCGCTGAACTGGGTTTTCCCCCCAGCTGGGCATGTGGCTGTGCCTGGCACAAGCATCTCGGCCCTGAATAAACTTTATCTGTGTTGCCTCTCTCAGCCCAAACAGATTTCTGGAGGACAGGGTGATGCCAGCTCACTGCAGGGCTGTGGGGTTGAAGGGATGCAGGTGCTGCAGCTGGGTACCAAGTGCAGCATCTGTTGGGGATGCAGGAATGGAGCATCCCCGAAAAATCTCAGCAGGATGGACAGGAGGTGTCTTCTATGAGCTCCCATCGCAGCAGCCCTGTCTGGAGCAGGAACCCACAGTTCAAGATCTCAATCGATATCCAGAAGGCAAAAAACCCCCTCAAAACACACCCTCTGTCCCACCCCCCCATGCACACAGGATGCAACGCTCCTCCCTTTTTTTCAGTTCTAACTTTCAATGCCTCTGAGAGCTCTTCGCTCTTGCAACATTTGTTCCAGGAGCTTGTAAAGTTGAGCTGTGAGATGTGTGCAGCCCATCATGCAAAGAACTTTAATTAAACGTGAAAGTCAAACATACTCGGTGTAATTCAGACTGACAGTGCATCCAAATATATTTAGTTCCTGGATTTTAATTAAGTCCTCCAGAACAATTGTCTAATTCCTTCAGCACAGAATTTCTCCTTTTAAATTTTTTTTGCTGTTCCTTTGGACAGAGGAGAATGTTTCCTGCTTGGATATTTGTATTTGTATGATTGCACGTATTTTAAGTCTCAGACAGCTGACGGATGCTCATGATGTCTGGAGGAAACCTGGATGGGTCCAACAAGATTGGAGTAAAGGCAAGATTGCTTGTGTTTTACCTTCCAAGAGAGACAATATTTTTTTAAGTTCATAAATATCCTAGAAATGAACCATCAGCACTGAAAACCCCCGCAGGAACTCTAGACAGAGCTCATATACCCCTGAGATGAGCATGAGGGAGACATCTCAGCGTGATTTGCTTTGGTCCGTGGCTGAAGTGGGGTGAGGGATGGAGAGATGCCCCCAGAGAGGGTCTCCATCCCCAAGCAAGCTGTCCCCAGATGCTCCTCTCTTGCCTCTGTTAGCAAATTTGCGGTATTAAGCGGAATAGCGGTATTAAATGAAACACATTTCTTACCCTCTGCATCTGCCCAGCTTTTCTCTAATCAGTGTAATCCCTGTAATTACACTGTTGGGGCACTAGAAATGCGTGATGAGAATGGCCAGACCTTTGTTGGGACACCTTGGGCTCCGGGATGGGCTCGTGCCCAGCTGTCCCAGGGCACTGCCAGGGTCTGGGCTGACACAGCTTCTTTCCCAGTGTCTCCCAGTTGCTTATTGGGGCTGGGGCTTGGTTTGGGAACCACCACGTCTTGCTGTGGGCTCCTGGTGAACATCTGTCTCCCACCCCCCTGCCCGTGCCATCTGTCCTGTGGAGGGGAAGTAATTAAATGAGCCTGTTCATTAATAAGTCCTTGATGCCACAGCACCCTGGGAAAGGAGAAACCTCTTCCCTAACAGGGATGTGTCATTAAACAGCGGCACTGAGAGCAGCACAATTTTATGTGTACAGCTTGCACAGTCCTGTGGGTACAGGTGCAGTTAAGGAAACTCTGGGGTCATTACGATCTTTTTATACCTTTTATGACCATCCTTTGACCTTTTTCTTCCCTCCTTTCCTGTGCCCAACTCTTATTTGGGGCATCCCATGTGCATCATTGCTTGTAGGAACCTGCACTTTGGCTGCAGGTGATGCAAGGTGCAAACCATGGATGAAGCTACGCTGCGATGAGCAATTTTGAGACCCCACAAAATATATTTTTTTTTTGGCAAACAAGCTCCAGTGCAGCTGTTTGCCCACCGCAGGAGTCATCTGGGAGGGCCTGGAGGAAGCTCTGCTGGAAAGAACAGAGTTGCCCTGGGGTGGGGAGCTCGCAAGGCAACAGCTGAAAACGCAAGGTCAAGATTGAACCAGGACGATTGGAGCTGGCAGGGGGGAAAGAAAGCGAAATCCAGGAGCAGTTCTGAGACAAGTGGACGGTCTTCTCAGCTTTTGTCTTTAAGAAACAGCTTTGACAGCTACTTTCGCTGCTCCACAGCTTTCCCAGAGCTGGAAAAACTACAAAGCAAAAAAAAAAAANGAATTAAAAAAAAAAAAAGAAGAAAGAGAAAAAAAAGGGTGCAATAGGGAAGATGTGAAAAGAGCTGAGTTGCCAGCTTGGTTCATTTGTATTTCAAGTTAAAAGAAGAGAGAAAATCCCAATAAATCCTCTCCGGGTTCTGCAGAGGTTTGGGGGAGCTGCGTGGAGGTGAGGTTAGGGGTGGCCATGTCCACCCGTGGGGTTGATTTGGCAGAGGACAATGTTTGCGTGAGCTCAGTGCCAATTCCCAGCTCCTCACGGATGTTAGAGCAGGACGCCCTCGCTCTGGCTGCGACGCGGTGGCTTTATCTCCTCCACATCTGCCTGGGGTCTCGGGGCCCTCGCGGTGGGTCTGGCTGCAGAGACCCAACCCCAACATCTCCCTGTGTTCTGCAGTCGGGTGGGGGGATTTTCCCTCAAAAGAAGTTTTGCGGTTTTGCATGAAAGTCCAAAAGATGCCTTTAGGAGATCAGTTGGGGAGGTTCTTTAGGACCAACGTCACTCACATCAAGCAGGGATGCCTCCCCCTCCCTGGCAGTGCTGCGCAGCCTTCAGCCCTGGAAAAAACACTTGGTGCTCATACAATGATATCAAAATGGTTTGTACCCTGCCCAGCCCTGAAGGATTTCACTGTGGTCTCCAGGCCAGGCTCCAGCAGATGTCTGAGCACGGGTGGTGGGGAGAAGATAAGAGGTTGAGAGCTGAGCCAACAGGGGGCTGTGGGTGCCAAGAGCATCGCAGTGGGGTGGGGAGCAGGTCCTACCAGCTTCCTGTCCCCACCCAGACATCCAGGGTGGTCCCTGCCCTGATGGGCACCTCCTGAGCTCACCCCCCAAGAGCCTCTCCATGGTTCCCCCTTGGAAGCCTTCAGGGAGGTTTCCTAAGTGGATGTGAGTGCTCCATCTGAACACTTGGAGCGCAGGGGTCGCCTGGTCCCGTCAGAAATCTCACCCCAAGAAGCTCTGATCTTATTCCTATCTTCATCCTGGTTCACGCCAACTTTATTCTCCAGCTCTTTCAACTCTTCAACAACTCTTTCAACTCAGCTCTTTTCCTGCTTGATTAAAGACCCCCCCCTACCAGCCGCTTCCCCCCAGGAGAGGTCACTACACGCTGGGACAAGTTTTCTGCCTCACGTTTATTTTGACGAGTGAAAGAGGCTGAGCTCTCTCTGGGAAGGGCTTTGCAGACTGGGGATGCTCTAGCAACTCTTAACTCTGGGTCTTTGTTTTCCCTTGCGGACAGGGACTCTGCTGGGTACAGAGGTGACATCTGTGTCCCCATCCATCCACCGACCACCCACCCACCACCCCAGCAGCCTCAGGCAGGTGGGGATGCTGCCAAAAACCAAAACAACTTGTTGCTATTTCATCTGCCTTAAACCCTGCGCTGCTTAATGGTCCCCAAAGTGCTCCGACACTGCTCTGCATCAGTGTCCCAGTCCGGCCGTTAACCTCCCATCCATCATCGTGTCAGAGGCAAAAGCTCCCGGGAAGGGTTTAAGACTGAATCTCGGCGAGTGGAGGGGAATATTGAGCAGTGTGGGATGAGAGCCGTTCGTTAACCTTGCTGCAGGAACGTGCGCTTTCCTTCCCGCTGGGCAGACAAGACAGCACTATTTCTAAAATCTTTACATGTGTAGCTTCTCTGTTAAGAAAATATAGACATTATTCTCAGCGCATATAGACTGTTAGCAGCATGTCGTCTCTTTCCGGGGCATGAGATACACACAACATGAATTTTCTAACAAGACTTTTAATCCCTAAAGCGTGCAAAATGGTTAAAAAGGGAAATGACAAAGGGATTTTTTTTTTTTTTTAAATTATTTTAAGAAAGACATGGCTGCATGCTATGCGTTTCTAATCCCCTTCAGATGAAACGTAGCAGAGAGGTTAATAGCAGGTACCAGCGTGTTCTGGACTTGCTGGGCTGTCTGCATTGAAGATGCTGCTCTCTGCAGACAGGGGAAAATGTGTTAAACCACAGACCCTCAGCGGGGAGCCCAAAATGATTTTCAGATCTTGCTTTGAAGCTCACATGTGTCACAGTTGGCAGGACAGATGTTTTCCCAGTCAGGAGGTGTCTCAAACAAGCCGTGCTCACTGGCTCCTGGACCACTGCTGCTGGTGCCACCTCGTGTGATCTGAGTGTGTGGCTTGGGCAGAGCTTGGTGGGACCCATGAAGCCTCCAGATCCTGAGACCACTGTGGGGGATGCGCTGCTTTTCCACAAGCTCCTGGTTCAGCATATTGGGCTGGATTTTGTGCCAGGGATGGGAACAGGTTTTGCATTTAGGTCCCTGCCTTGAACCTACCTGCTGCTGGGGTTTGAAGGGCTGGGGCTAGTTCCCCGATTGCATAACCTGCTCCTTGGATAACACAATAAAACTCCTTGTTTCTCCTCTTTTTCCACCTTTGACAGCCTGCACACCACATTGGGAGGCATAAGAAGATCCAATCGCGAGGATGCTACATGTACTCTGGCAGAATGAATTTCCCTCTTCGCAGAATAACTCGGGGTTTTGATTCCTCAGTTCAGCTGCTAAACCAAATTATCCCTTATTTACCCTGCTCTGTTCAGCATCGCTCTTGTTAGCATCTTGCTTTCAATTATGACAGCTTCGGAGATCAGTGGGTTTCCAAGGGCAATGGATTAGATGTGAGGAAAATAAACCATTTGTTTCCCTCATGCCTGCCGCTTGCGGGAGGCAACTAACGACCAGGGGCTGCAGATCACACTTATCCTCAAAACAGATCAGTATGAGCAGTTGTACACAGCGGAGTTAAAAGGGAGCATCTGTCCTGGTCATCACTGAGCCAAAGCCACAGATAAAACAACCGCATTTAACTGGGATCACCGGGGTTCTGCTGGATTTGGGGGAGATTAATGGGCAGGCAGGTGGCTTTATCTTGAAATAAGAAGCTCTGCTCGTGGGAAATGCAGAAGTTGGAGTGTTTACCCACGTTAAGAGCTGGAGCCTCATGGTGTGAAGGGTTGAGGATGGACATAAAATGCCTTTGCAGCCACCCCGGAGGATGCCGGTGCTGAGGGGGTGAATGGAAAAGTGACGCTTGGCACTTTCCTATGGTTCGGAAAAGCAGGGGTTGAGGAAGGGGCTGGTGAAACCTTTGAGCCTGCGCAGCTTTGCAGAGCCACATGGCACCAAAACACCCACCCCCTGCGCAATGGGACACGTCACCCCTCGGGGACGGGGCCACCAGGCTGGCAGCATCCTTGAGCGCATCTCCGTGGTCCTGCCACCACCTGCTGCTCTGCCTGACACCACATCCTGGGGTGGGACCACCCTCTGGACCCTGCTCCCCTGCGCCCAGGACTCAGATCTCCACTGCCTTTGGGACACAGCAGAGCCACCTCGTCCCACGGGGCTTCATGGTGGGGACACCCAGCACCCTCCTGGGACAGGGACAACCTCCCTCCCAGTGGAACCTGCTGCCCCACACCATTAGTTCAGTCTCCATGGCTTCCCTGCCGCGTGTTGCCATGGTTACCTGATTGCTTTTTTCGTTAGCAGACACAAACTCTGATAGTTCTTGTCTTGTCTCTGCCACCTCCTTGAGCTCTCCGGGCTCTTGCCCAGGGGATAGACTGAACTTTGCCTGGGACAAGAGTGGCAGTGGGACATTCCCGAGACAATCCTGGTCTGGGAGACCACAGCCAGACCTAGAGGCTGTTGGTGAAAAGCTCAACAGCTTGAAAGACTCTGTCAACCCTCTGCGTCTTGGTTGGGGAAAAAGAGAATGGAGATGTGACCTGGATTCACTTTCTGCAATTAGATTGCAATGAGTTTTGTCTGGGGTAAGGAGCATCCTTACTCATCAGAGGTAAGACTGTCCTGGTCAAAAGCTTTCCCAGAGGCTTGAGCTGTCACCAGTGTCTCCACATCCTAGTCTGGGTGCATCTTTTCTGGGTTCTGGAGCGAGTTGAGAGAAGGGAACGGAGCTGGGGAAGGGGCTGGAGCACAAGTGTGATGGGAGCGGCTGAGGGAGCTGGGGGTTCAGCTGGAGAACAGGAGCTGAGGGGAGACCTTCTGATCTCTGAACTGCCTGAAAGGAGCTTGGAGCCAGGGGGGTCGGGCTCTGCTCCCCAGGAACAAGCGCCAGGAGCAGAGGAAACGGCCTCAAGTTGTGCCAGGGGAGGTTGAGGTTGGATCTGGGACCAATTTCTTCCCCAAAGGGCTGTGGGGCATTGGAACAGGCTGCCCAGGGCAGTGCTGGAGTCACCATCCCTGGAGGGTTGGACAGACGGAGATGAGGTTCTCAGGACATGGGGCAGTGCCAGGGGTGGCGGAACGGTTGGATTCGATGATCTTGAGAGTCTTTTCCAACCAAAATGATTCTATGATTCTCTGCTCTGTCCCCTCTCATAAACAGCGAGTGAGGCAGGAAGACAGATGTGCTTTTAGCAAATCTATACAGACTTCACCCCACTACATCCATTTCCTCCTCAGGCAGCTGGAGGACAGACTGATGGATGGGCTGGTGTGTTGACTCATTTCCAGGACTTGCTTGGAAGAGACGAAGGAGGAATGTTATCAGCACTTGCCTGAAAACATCCTCCCTGTCTGGGAGCGGTGGCTGGGGCAGGAGTCTCCTGCAGATGCAGGTCCCACACTGTGTCCTGGCATCTCCACATGTTCTTGCTGCCTTGCAGCCCATGGAGACCCAACCCAGGGAGCAACCCAGCTCTCCTTGGGCTGGACCCCATGCTTGGGCGGCTGAATTGCTCTGGGTTGGGTCCCCAAGTCCAGACAAAGGCAGAGGTCTCCCCTAAAACCTTCTATACCCACGTGGATGCCTCCGACACCCACGGGCATCTCTTCTTGTTGTGATCCCTGACATCTCGCCCAAATAATGAAGCATCTGCTGAGGGAAACAGCTCCAGGCTGTTTAGCAGGACAGAAGGACACTCCTGCCATCTTCGTCCCAAGCACTCTCCTGAAAGGCTGCGTGTGGAAAGCACCAGCAGCCTGAGTAATACATTGCAAGTGCCATACTTGGAGGAATTAATTTCTCTGGGGAGCTGGGTAGATAATTATGGCCCTTTTAGTGTGTTACTTGGACATGCTGGCGCTCCCCGGCCTCTGTGGCCCTGGCTTGGCTCGCCTGCATTCTCTCAATCATCAGACACATTTGGGCAGTGAAATTTCCAAGAAAATGTAATCAGCTGGCCCTTAGAGACTCCGTTTCACGTCGTGTTGGAGATGAAAGCTGAGAGGAGCTGGGGCACCCGAGAACTCCCTGCTCTTACAGATGCTGTCTCCTCTCGGAACATGACTCAGCCTGTCCTCAGTGGAGGACGATGCCGGGAGAGCTGGATGAGGTGGGAAAAGCTCGTCAGACCACCCCGTGAAGTTGTAGGGGTCAAATATTTGCCCTCACCCCTGCAGAATCACCCTCTGCCATGTGAGCTCGGGGGCAGCAGGGACCTGGGTGATGCTCCCCAGGCACTGATGTGGGAGTCGCTGGCGGAGATGCCAGCAAGTTTAAAGACAAAATGTTCTCAGGGGCTGGGAGAGGTGAGCAATGTCCTTTCCACCATGCCAGCCTGGTCCTGGAGTAGCATAAGAAGAATATTTGGAAGCAGAGAACGACTGAGCATCAGTTCTCCACACAGCCTGAGCCTCTTCATCTCTACACAACTGAGGGAGGAAAAACACCCTCTTGCTTTTCTCCAGCTCAAAAGAGGCTGGAATGAGATAATTTCATACAACTGTTGCTCTCTCCTGTTTCGCTGTTCCTCCACGCGTGAAACGAAGTGAGGACTCTCCTAATTAGGTTGTTGTACGAGCCACCGAGGAGTGTAAAAGAATAAAATAAAATAAATTGCAGCTTCCCTGAGATGTTTTCTTTCCAAAGAACGAAACTGTGCAGGGCTGTTATTTTTTCCATCGAGTTTTAGTAAAGAAACAAACTCCCGCCTTTATCGAAGCAGTTCTCCAGAAGGCAACAGAGTGGAGATATCATTTCTGCCTGTCAAACACCAAACGTAGGAGCTGCTGCTGCTTCTCACAGAGGGGAGACATGAAAAGAGGGGGAAAGCGGGGGGAAATGGCACACATATGTTCCTTCACCAGGACAAATATTTTCTTCAGCGTTCAGTTTGCTCGACCAGCTTGGTCCTAACAGGCAAGAATTACTGGTTCAGCGTGTTAAGGGACCTCGTACTGGGGATGTTTGGGAGGGCTGGGACATCCCATTAAGGCAGGGGATCCTTGCCCGGCTCCAGCTGCCAGGAGTTCTACCTCCTGGGAAGTGATGCCGCCTTTGGCTGCTGTAGTTTCTGTCTCTTTGGGGGGCTTTTGACGAAGAACAGGATGGAACAATCGGGTCATATGCTCAAGGGCCCTGTCAATACCCAACATGATCTCACCATCCCATCCCATCCCATCCCATCCCATCCCATCCCATCCCATCCCACCCCATCCCCATCCCCATCCCCATCCTAATCCTAACCCATCTCATCCCATCTCATCTCCAGAATCTGAACTAACTCAGCCTTAAAACCACTGTTTCTTGACCCTTTTCTCCAGGACTGTCCTGTCTGAATTAGGAAAATAGTCTCTGTGAAATGATCTGATGGGATCTGTGAAACGAGTCTTAAGAACTCCTGCACCACCCAGCACCACAGACTGATGCAGGCCCTTTCTTGCCGAAAGAACAAAAATGTTCAAGACACGAGGGAAATTCCTTTCAAGGCCTCTTGCATTAAAAATATAAGTACGTCTTGTGGTGCAGGAAGATCTGAGATGATCTCTGACCAACAGAGCTGGACGGCATTGTAATGAAGAACAGAACAGCCAGCAGTGTGGGAACAAGGTCCACACGGCCCAGTTATGAGTTCCCAGCACAACCTAGACATCAGCAGATGTCTAAGGACTGAGGCACAGTGATGTTTGTGGTGCTTTTACCCACCCACCACTGAACCGTGTTTCAGGGAGCTGGAGATGGGGTTGGACACCAGATAACACCCTGGTCTGGCTTGCTTTTCCTGAGGAATCACTGCTGAAATTAGAGAGGACACATTTGGTTGAGATGAGCCTTGGTGTGAGCTGAAAGTGGCCATTCCTGGAATCACAGAATAGTTTGGGTTGGGAGGGACCTTCCCAGCTCCCCCAGTGCCCCCCCTGCCATGACAGGGACATCTTCACCAGCTCAGGTTGCTCAGAGCCCCGTCCAGCCTGGCCTGGGATGTCTCCAGGGATGGTTCAGCCACCACCTCTCTGGGAACCTGGGCCAGGCTCTCACCACCCTCAGCACAAACAATTTCTTCCTTGTGTCTGGCCTGAATCTTCCCTCTTTTAGATTATTAATTCTTTTAGCTTATTAATCTCTTCTAATTCACAGGCTTTTTACTAATTTTCAATGTGTCTCCATCACTCTTGCACTGTAGCTTGGACAACTTGTCTCCACACCCTGGTGCTCAGCAGCACACATTGACTGGGAGCGCTCCACTCTCAGCTCCTTTATCTCTCGCAGTTTCCTTCCCTTTCCTGCAGTCAGTACTTTGCTCCTGAAGAATAACCCAAACAGATGGATGTCCCAGTGTTATCCAGAGTAACTGGACTTTCAACCTGGGGAGAAGATAACAGGCTTCAAAAACAAACAAGGAAGTATTTTGGCACATCGTGTGTGTCATTAAATGATGTCAAAGACGGTAACATGCAGACGTGCATTCAAAATGGAGCCAGACTGATTCATGGAGGACAGGTTGCCTGTGCTTGATCATCATCCATGCAACGCCTGGATCAAGGAGACCTTCTTCTGGCTGTCCAGGGTTTCTGACCAGATAAACGATCCATCATGTGTGTCCTGCTTCTGCTACGGGTGATGCTTGGAGGCCGCATCCATGGCAGGAGGATGCCCCTGCGGCCCATCTTGTATTTCTGACGAGGCACATGCTGTCAGCCTCTCCAAAATATCTCCAGTCACATCAACCAGACTTGCAGCCCCTGGGTGATGGGTGATGGCAAACTGCTGGAGCGGCCTCCCTCACCAAACGAGGTAAAGAATCACTTGGAGGGCCCAAAACGGGGTTTTCAACAGCCCTGCAAAGGCAGGAGAGGCAGGCAGCGTAGTTCAAGTCGTATAAACATGACCCCCTCTCACTGCCTGCCAGATATTTTGGTTCCTGTCCTCATGGGGATTAATCTGCTTGTTTCCATTGTCCACAGCAGAATCAGGTTGTGCAATGTCTCTTGCCTTACGTTATTACGATTTAAAAACTTCTCAGTTTCAGATCCCTTAATCCACTTGCTACCAGAAAATTCAATTATGTGTCTCAGGCAGATGTCTCTCACCACTCCTGCTGGAGTGTTTATTCAACTGCTGTTGCTGCTGAGTGGTTCAGCTCTCTCCCCTGTGTCCTGGAGATGAAACATCCTCCTCGTTGCTGTTTGTGGTCCAAGAAAGACGGAGCCCGGTGCTCTGCCCGGGGCAGCTGTGAGGTGGGACTTGGAGATGTTCACGCTGGCTCTGCCACCAGCATCCTCGCTGGGTGCTGTGCTGGGTGCAGGTGCCTTTATTTTAGGTAAACCTTCATACCACATGTGCTCAGCTCTGTGCCCCAGTGGGTGCAAGCACTTTGCAGAAGTTCTTGCTAATGGAAACCCCAGTCTCCGCTGTCTCTGGAGTGTACACGGGAATTCACCAAGAGGCTGCCGTGCCGGTGCCACCCTCTTACCCTGCGAGGTCATGAGAGTTGCCAGAAAACCTGAAATGGCAACGTTGAAAGATTTTTCTGCCTTTTTACAGCAAAGGTTCCTGGGGAAAGACGTAGAAGCGTTGGAGAGCGGCCAGAGGAGCCCCAGGAATGATGCGAGGCTGGACCAGCTCTGCTGGGAGGACAGGCTGAGAGAGCTGGGGTGTTCAGCTGGAGAAGAGAAGCTCCAGGGAGACCTTAGTGCGGCCTTTCTGGACTTAAAAGGGGCCGAGAAGAAAGATGGGGACAGACTTTTGAGAAGGGCCTGTTGCGATAGGACAAGGCGTGACAGTTTTAAACTAAAGGAGGGAGATTCAGTCCAGACATGAGGAAGAAATTGTTTGTGCTGAGGGTGGTGAGAGCCTGGCCCAGGTTGGCCAGAGAGGTGGTGGCTGAACCATCCCTGGAGACATCCCAGGCCAGGCTGGACGGGGCTCTGAGCAACCTGAGCTGGTGGAGATGTCCCTGCTCATGGCAGGGGGGGCACTGGGTGAGTTTTGTAGGTCCCTTCCCACCCATACCATTTTGTAATTCAATGATTTGTGCTGATGATGTCCCACCACAGTGACTGGGAAGAGCTGACACTTCCCAAGATCCCACTTCACCCTCCCTGCATACCTGGTTCTTCCCAGCCCCACCAGGACACACTGTGTCTCTCGGCCCACAGAGCAGCCTCTGTGCTGTGGGAGAGGAAGGATCCCAAGAGGATGTCTCCATTGCAACCACCTGCAGACTGTGCCAACCTGTCCTACATGTTTAGGAGCTCTGGATAGGGGAGACAGGGTGAAGGGACATCTTAGTACTTTAAGCACACTGCAGTGTGCAAGGAGGTGTGCAAACAGAAGTGGTAGCCAGGTGGGCACGGTCACACTGGTGAGAAGTGTCTGCAGAGAGAAAGAGCCTGCTCTTCCCTTGGTGATCACCAGGACAGGGCAGGGGCGTCCTGAGCAGCACAGGAGGGTGAGGTTAGATGGCATGGCACAGGAGGGTGAGGTTAGGTGATGTGATGAGGTGAGGTTAAGCACTGGAGGGACAGTTTCAGACAAGGGAAACTCTGGAAAAGACTGGGAGGGGTGGACACTCCACCCCAGCAAGGCTGAGGATGGCCAGCTCACATCTATCCGGGGAGACACGTGAAAAGTTGATCCCAATTTGGGGCAGGGCTGCCCTTTCCCAGCCCCACCAGCCTCAGCCCTGCTGATTCTCCCACCACTCCAGCATTGAGCGCATGTGGTCCAGGTGAAGCGAGGTTCTTGTGTGTCCTGCGGGCTCCACCTTCAACCATACCACAGTTTTCCAAGGAGACCAGAATCAATTCCATTTGCCTGTTCGCTGCCGCTGCCGCTGAGCATCCTGCTCCAAGAACCGTGGGTGTGGAGCTCAGCACTGAAGCTTAAACCATCCTGCCTATGTAATTGAATTAAGCTCCTTAATAAAGCCAGTTGTTATTTCCTTAATTCCCTATAGACTCTCTAATGCTATTACCTCAACACAACACTGTTTAAATAGCTTATTATCGATCGGTTTGCAAAGCAAACTTGCCATTTACTGTGGCACTGGGCACTTGGGAGACCAGAGCAAACAGAAGTGGACAACACTGCCCGGTGCGCGAGAATGCAAAGGTGCAATCAAGGTTAAACCCAAAGTTAAAGGCAGCCAGAGGCAGTGGCTTGGTCTTGACCAGGGTGTCCATGTGGCTGATGAAGCACAACCTGGAGCATCTTACTCCAGGCCAGGATCTTCTGCTCTCTAGATCATGTCCTTGTTCAGGTTGGACTGAATCCAGGTTCTGGATATCAACGGTATTAATTCCCTGGTATCTCTGCATCTCCCCCTGCTCTTCACCTGGCAGAGCTGGTATAGTCTGGGTGTCTTTGGATGCAGCTTGAGCAAGTGCTAGGAGAAGTCTTGATATGCAACCCCAAACCAAACCATATGCACAGCTGAGATCAGCACTAAGTATCCTGATAACATCAGCAACAAGACATGATACCAACTGTATCAGAAGTCTTGGGCCTTCCTTGAAAACTCTCATCCCTCTTCAGATGCATGGTGTCCATAGAATCATCGAATCACAGGATGGTTTGGGTTGGAGGGACCTTCCCAGCCCCCCAGTGCCCCCCTGCCATGACAGGGGCATCTCCACCAGCTCAGGTTGCTCAGAGCCCCGTCCAGCCTGGCCTGGGATGTCTCCAGGGATGGTTCAGCCACCACCTCTCTGGGAACCTGGGCCAGGCTCTCACCACCCTCAGCACAAACAATTTCTTCCTCATGTCCGGCCTGAATCTCCCTCCTTTAGTTTAAAACCATCACCCCTTGTCCTATCACAACAAGCCCTGCTCAAAACTCTGTCCCCCCATCACTTGTTGGGGGACAAATCTACCTCTGGGGTGGGTAGGGTGAGGTCGGGCTGTTCTGTTGGCCCCAAAAGCCTGGGACCTGCTGGTCTGATTAACCCCAACGAGCAGTGCCAGGAGGACACCTGGACAAGACAAAATACGTCTGTATGTCTCCCTGGGTCAGCGGCCCTGGCTCCCTTTGGAGGAAAGAGAAAACGGCTTCTAGGAAAAGATGTATCCCAGCTAAGGGAGCAAACTCCTCCTGGAAGGGCTCATTTCCCCTTGTCTGTGTAACAGGAGCACGAGGGGCTTCACCCCCAGGTGGGCACTGAGGCTGTTGGACATCTCAGAGCTGAGCAACACCTGCGATGCCCCACAACAATTCATTTATTCAACATCTCACTCATCGGAGCTGTGCAGCAAAGATGTTCCTTTTGCTTTACTGTGATGGTTTTACCCTGAAGGACTTGCTCATCTGGGGAGTTCAGTCTTTTTGCTTTCCAGGTGACTTGGCCTTTACTTGGAGCACGAGGTCATGAAAAAGCTGGAGCTGTGACACCTTCAGCACCTTTGTATAAAAGAAATGTCCATCCAGATTTGCTCAGATTACCCCTCTCTGGACCACAGCAGCAGCTCTGCTGACTTGCATTGCTTACCAGAAGTTAGAAGCTGGCCACACTGTCCCCGGCATCACCTGTGGCACAGCTGGATCCACAGCAGCACATCCCAGGCAACCTCTGTGCTGGTGGCTTCTGCCTTTGTGAGACCCAGAACCAGAGAAGACCAGATGTCAACTGCTCCCAGGGCTTTGCATATCTTGGCGTCTTGCAGAAATGAGGAGCTCAGGCTGCCCCGGGTGTCGATGTGCTGACGGTGCAGAATTAGGCTCTTACCCAGAAAGCTGGGGTGGCTGCAAGCAAAACGGGGAATCCGGGAGATGACATTGCCGTTGTGATTATTATCAGGAATTGTTTTTGGTGACTGACCAAGTATTAAGCAGTAATAATATAACCATGGCAATAAGATAGTAAATGTTGATGGAGCACTGACGTAAAATTGAGTGATCTGAGCAGTTTGTAAGAACTCAGTATCCCCCAGGGTAAAGCAAATATAGCTCAGAAATAGCTTAGCGGTCTCCAAGGGCAGAAAGACCTTATCTGGGGGCAGTTTCTTGTGGGCAGGAGATGATTTGTACCAATAGATCCTGCTCCCCTTTCACCTTCCCAAATTGAAAGGGTTGATGATATCACCAGGACGCACGGCTGCACCGAGGATGCTTGTCCTGAACTAACCCCTGCCTTGGTCAGGGGTGGTGATGGGTGTGTTGGCCATGGTTTGCCCCTGCCAAGGCCATGCTGATGGACAACGGGCTGCCACAAGCAGCTTTGGCTTCAGCAGTAGGGAAGCAAAGTTAACAAGCACCATCTCTTGCCCTCTGGCAAACTAACCCTGCTCTCCAAGGAGCAGTTTTGGGGCAGTTTGTCTGGGACCAACCTGGCAGAGGCACCAACGCTTGCATGGTCCCAATGGCAGCAACAATTTGGGTGAACCTGGGTCACTTTCCCTGGTCTTCAACAAAAGCAGTTGATGGAGTTGACCTCCAGACCCAAGGGGCTGAGCTGAGGTTGTAGCAGCAACATGAAATCCTGTTGACCACAGCCTTCGAATATTTACATTTCTCCTTCTTTAAATGTTTTTTGGCTCTCATGGCAATTTCTACCTTCCTGGACTGATTTCTGCAACATGGGTGTTATCCTCCCCATGCAGCCAAATACGGAGCAGTTACACTACAAATTGATGCAACCAGATCAGACCAGGTCAGAAATATTATCTTTGCAAGGATCTTATTTATCCAACGATTTAGATTCTGCAAGGAGAAAAACGAGATTCTTCAGAGGAAAGCAGAGTTTAAAAATAAGCCCTTTGATTGCTTCAAAGGCAAAAAAATCAATTCCTCATCATTCTTGAGAGCAGCCAAGAACCTGACACACAGTAGAGATGCCAATTAAAACCACAGAAAAAGGGACCGATGTGCTTTGCCGTGAGGCACAGCATGGAAAGATGAAGGACTGGAGAGTCTTTTACCTGGTGTGGAAAGTCACGGGAGAACCAGAAAAAGAATGTTTCATGCCCTAATTTTCTTTCATTCAAACCCGTTAACCCCGTCCTCCTCCTGCCACCAGCTGCCTGTTCCCAAACCCCATCTCCATCCCACTCGTGCAGGCGCATAAGAGACGTGCAGGATGCAAGAGAGGCTGGAAAAGGGCGAGATTTGAGCTTCTCGATCCCCTCAGCACCCAAACCTGCAATGGAAAGGGAGTTATTTGTCCCTGTCTGCTTTGGGAGTGCTCGTGTTAAATAGCAATGAACAAGGAAAGCAGCCTCAGCAACTCGTGGAGGTCCCATCCTGAGTGTAGCAGGCAAGGAGGGAAGGGACGGTGACATTTCAGGCCACCCTGGGACCCAAAGCCAGGGATAAAGGACCCTCAGCTGTTTTGCTTAGAGGCGGCATCACTTCCCCGGCAGGAATCGCTCTCTAAAGTCACAGTGGGGAACCGAGGTGCTTGGACTGTCTCCTTCCATCCCTGGTGACCTCTGTTCTTCTCCTGCCATCTGCAAGCGGCTTGTAACCAAACTTCTTCTGTGTTTGCTTTTTTCGCTCCACCAACTCACTAAACTGCCACCTAAAATCTTCCTTCCCCTTGCAAAACCTTACCCAGTGACACCGCGGTGACACTATCTGCAGGGCTTATCTAAAAGGCCAAACCTTGCGCTGCAGGGCCTGGCTCGTGCATCGCTGTCGGAAGCTTCAGCCACCCCCATGAGCTGGACTTGGCTGTTTAAAGGCACTAATTGCATTTCGGGGACCTGTTGCAGCAATCTCTGCTTTCCATCAAACACCTGGCTGCTCTAATAAGCCTCTGCTCACACATACATGGTCCAGTCCTTGGTTTGCTAAGAGATGGTTGAAACCCAGCCCTGGCATCCTCGCTGGTGCTGGTACCAGGGGTGCTCTGATGCAGTCAGGACAAGTGCGGCCAGTTCTCACACCTGCATTTTGTTCCAGGGATATATCCAACAGTTCTTGGGCAGAAGGGAAAACCAGCTTGGGATATTGTTCTTAAAACTGCACCTGGGAAGGAGAAAGGGGTACGGGAGGGACAAGGGGAGGGATGCAGGAGCCTTGTGCAGCATCCCGTCTCCTAGGGCGTGTGTGACCTGCATCCCATCTTCTGTTCTCCAGACAGGGACAGGCTGAGCCCCTGGTCTGGCCTTTTTTTGGTCAAGGTCTCTGGAAGATGCTTTCCCCATGGACCTTCCCTGCCATCCCTCCCTTCACAGCTGCACAGGCAGCTCCGGGCAGCAGTGAAGGGGGGTGAAGGTGTCCAGACCCTGCTCTGAGCTTCAAGGCAGGACGTTGCTACAGCAGAAATCGGCCAAGCTGGACAAAGACTGATTGTCTTCCTGTTATCTGCCCATCATCCAGCTGTTAGCACTAAGATGATGAGCAGAGAGGTGGCTAACAGGACCTTCTTTTTTTAATTATTTTTTAATTTAGTATCTCAGTTTCCTGAGACTGGTATCTTGGATCTAGTCTGAAGGGATGGAGGAGGTTGTTAGGAGGGAGGCTGGGCTGCTGCCACTGTGATTGTAGAACTATAGAATCACCAAATCCCAGGTTGGAAGGGACCTCAAGGATAACCTGGTCCAACCTTTCTTGGCAAAAGCCTGGCCTAGCCAAGCTGGCCCAGCACCCCATCCAGCTGGATCTTCAAAGTGTCCAATGTTGGGGAACCCACCACTTCCCTGCAGAGATTATTCCAATGGCTGATTGTTCACATTGGGAATAATTCCCCTCTAGTGCCTGATTGTCATCTCCCCAGAATAACTTGTACCTGTTGCCCCTCGGCTTTTCCACATGAGTCCTTGTACAAAGTGAATCCCCATCTGCCTTGTAGCCACCCTTGACTACTGGAACATAGTGATGATGGTGGTGATCAGGACAAAGAGATGTCTCCTGGGTGTGATTTACCTCTTTCTGGAGTGACCATTTGAATGAATTCATGGGACTCCTGCCCCAAAAAGTGGCTCTGATGAGGATGTTCCCCCTGCACAGACTGCGGTGCTGGGGATGGATCCTGCTTCATGCTGCCACGACATTCCCACCACCCTCATTCCTTGCCTGTGGGCCCCTTTTATGGGGCGAGGATGCTCCAGAGCAGTGGGGTCCCCCCTTTGCAGAGCCAGAAACAGCCCCGAGGGTGAACTGGAATTACGATCTCCTGTATCTCAAAGCTTCGCTTCTGCTATTGACTGTGCTAGATTTGCACCATGATTGTTCCAAGGGATAAATATTATAAGTCTTACTACGTTTAACCAGTTGGGAAATATTGGTACTTCATGGCAAGTTTTATTTTCTGCCTCAATCATCTGCTTCTCTTCAATTTTCTTCCTTTCTTCAGAAATCTGCTGATAAAATTGTAGCTCTGCATATGCAGGGAAAAGAGGTACTACCCTATGAAAGACACAGAAGAAATGCACTGATTTGCTCCATATATGTTTCTAATGTTGTTAGAGAAAACAGGAATTGGGGGAAGTTGAGCCTAATCTCTTAAAATTCCTTAAGCAGAGTTCTGGGGTCCTACAGCGCATTGCCAAGTATTTTGCCCCAAGATGTCTGCAAATTGCATGAACTATGCCAAATTACAAAAATGCATTTGTCTCACACAGTCCTTTATGGAGAACGCTGTATTTGTGTGGGTCTTGATAAACTCTTCTACAGAGTTCAAGGAGCATCTGGATGATGCTCATATATGAATTAGTATTAGGCAGTCCTGTGAGGAGTAGGGACTTGGACTTGATGATCCTTATGCATCCCTTCCAACTTGAGATATCCTACGATTCTATGATGTGGCCCCTTGTGTTGTACACACTCAACAGGCTCTTCTCGAGAGGGGCTTATTCTGGATCTGCAGAAAACCCCCTTCCAGCCCACAGGACTTTGGGGTGCTGTCCCTGACCCCTTGCAGCTCTCTCCCTCCTCCCAGCACAAATCTCATATTTATTCCTGCAGCATCCCGGGTGTGGAGCAAACGGGAGGCAGACAGAGTCTCGCCACGCATCTGCCATGGATCATTGCAGATGAGCACTTTGCATTTCGGGAGGGCTATAAAACGCTCCGGCCAGCCTCTCTCCCGGCTGCCTCTGCAGTCATTACCCACCCCACAGACAATAAAGAAGACACAACCGTGCGTGTTCCCGTAACACAAGCAGGAGCAGCAACCTGCCTCGGTTGCTGATGGAGATGACCCAGCACCGAGCATACCAGCACCATCAGGGGCCAGCTCTGGTTTGCCTTCCTACAACTGGATTTTGCACAGAGCTGCGGGCGAGGGGCAGAAAGGGATTTATTTTTTTTCTTCATGCTGGGAGACAGAAGACAAACACATTTTTATTTATTACGGATCATCTGTTTTATGGAAGTATCTAACAGCCCTGCTTGCTCTGTGACGCTGGCTGGATGAATACGCAATAAAACACATTTCCAGTCCAAACGAGCTCCAGTCTAAACACAGA
This sequence comes from Pampusana beccarii, assembly GCA_013399365.1. Lineage (NCBI taxonomy): Eukaryota > Metazoa > Chordata > Aves > Columbiformes > Columbidae > Pampusana > Pampusana beccarii. Next base: position 78,909 of record VWYH01009480.1, read on the forward strand.
AAAGTGGGGAAAAGCCAGTGTCACTGGCGCAGGGGGGTGGAGCATGGAAAGATTAAGCAAGTTGTCAAGATGGTAAAGAGCATGAGATCGATCCCGTAAACACCTGCTCGCCTGCTTCTGTAGCTGGAGAAACACATCAGGACAGGAGCTGGTGACAACCTAGCTTAACCTTTACCTGGTTAAAATGGTCCCCGATGGCCAGGCTGGTGGCAAGGGGGACCCCGCTGTCAGGAGGGGTCTGAGATATGACCTGGGAGCAGATGAGGTGGGGAAGGGGCGGTGACGGGCAGAGTGAGACGTGGTTCTCCAGAGGCACAACAGGAGAGGGCTTTCTTGGAGCTAAGCTGGGTCTGGACAAAATCAACCTGCATTTGGAAAACACTGAGCCTGACTTAATTAATGGGACATGCTGGAGGGTGGGAAGAGGGCAGTAAACAAGTGTACTGTTTATCCCTGACATCTCTGCTGCGGTGGATCACAGAATCATCAAATCACAGA
>VWYH01009481.1:12196-152890 GCA_013399365.1 Pampusana beccarii
CGCCGCCGCCCCCGCCCCCACCCACCACTGCCGTCTGCGAAGGGTTAAACGCAATTTAACGCAGTGGTGTAGCATAATGGCTCCCAACCTAAACAAAAGGAATGATTAAGGGGGATATTTTCGAGCTACACAAAGCCCGATAGGGAAGATTTGTGTTACTAATTCCTGTGAAAGGATGTTCACGTGGTAGTTATACGGTCGCTGGCATTCACAGTTCAGTGCGTGCAGCAGTAAATCAGCAGCCTGGAAACAAAAGAGTTATTTTCTGCTCCCCCTCCTTCCGAAACAGAGGAAAAAAAAAAAAGGAATAAAACTTGATCTGCCTAACTTAAGCCATATTGTAAAAACGAACATGGAATAAAATACGTGAGGAGAGGAGGAGAGTCAAATGCAAGGAGGGTTAGTCCGAAAGCGCAGCAGCGCCTCAGTGTCCCTTCGAGCAGAGGTGGGGGTGCTGCCCTGCCCTGAGTCTCCCTTCAGCACCTTCCTCCAGACACTATTTGCTTTTCTCCTCCACTAAGCACGAAAATAATCGCACATGTGTATCACCAGCCCTCTCTCGCTGACTTCAAGCTGTTATAATTTTGAATGAGGGGGCATTTAAAATTATGAGTGAGATTCTAAATTGCCTCTTTGAAACCGGTACAGAAAAGTAATTCATCATCGCTTTGAAAACTGCCCTGAAATTAAATTAAAACGAAATGAGGGAGTCTTCCTCCCAACGTGTGAGTCTTGGCAGAGCTACTCTCCACCTTGCTTTTTTTTCCCCCTCCTCCCTCTCTTTGTCTCTCTTTTTTTTTTTTTTCCCTAAGCCCTAAATGTTATATATAGGATAATTGAAATTGGAAACATGATTTGTATCTGGCTGCAGCAGGAGGCTGTAGGACTCGGTGTAGGCTGAGGGCTGCAGAGCGAGGGGCTTTTTATGTGTATGTCTAATATGTGTGTGTGTGTGTCTAATGTGTGTGTGTATGTGGGGTGTGTGTATCTGCGTGCGCCTAATGCCTGTGTGTACAGTGTCTGTATGTGCGTGTTTCTGTCTCTCACCCTCGCCGGCAGGCAGGAGGAGCGACGGACCAATCAGAGGGCCCGGTTTCATAAAAGCTGGCTTCTGATTGGCCGGGAGGGAAAGGGCATTGTGAACAAAGAAAAGTCCCTCTCAGGTACCGCGCGGAGCGGGCTCCCACTCCCCCGCCTCGGCCGCCGCTCGCGGCCGCCGTGGGGCAGCGCCCGTGTCCCCCGTGTGTGTCAGCCTGTGCGCGTGCGGGGGGACAGATGCCGCGGTGTTTGTTTTTTTTTTGCTTCTCTCCCCAGTTTTTATTTTCGTTTTAATTTTGTTTCTAGAAAGAAAGGAAGGTTCATGCTATCTGGTGCTCTCTTCTTCCAAACACAATAAATCTGTTGAAGACATTAGATTTTTTTTTCCTAAAATAAAAAGCGGCTGCAACAAAAACACACTCAATGCAGTTAGAAGGAAAAGGTCAACTCGATCCAATACAGACCGTAAGTACGGTTGCGTGGTGTGTCTATAGCACTTAGAGGGGATTTTTTTTTTTCTCTGCAAAGGGGAGTGTTTAAAGAGTTTGGGGAGTTGAGATAACTAGGGTTTTTTTTTTTTTTTGGGTTTTAAAAAGAGAAAAATCCCACAAGCAGGATGAGTTATTTGAGGGAAATAAGAGGGTGAAAGCAGCGCAGTCACACAAATCATTCTTGACGGTGCACTTGGGGGGCGTTAAAGCATAGTGCCTTTTTGGGGTTTTAACTAACCAAGGGGGAAAAATAAAAGTGACACAATTACAGACAAGCCTGCATACTTCCCCCTCCCCCCCCCCTAAGAGCGAGGCGCTCGTTAGGAGGAGTGATGGGGTACCGACAGGTCCCGGCGGCACGGGAGGCATTTCTTCTGTCACACGGAGACGCCTGAAACGCGAGGCCGGAGGTGGGGGGTGGGAATCGCCCGTTGCTCGCCGGTGCCTTGGCCCTTTACCCCCCCCGCCTCGGTCTCCCGGCCGGCCGCCGCTCGCTGTCCCCGGGCGAAAGGAGGGGAAAGCCCCGAGGTAACTGCATCCCCCCCCCCCACGCCGGGCGCTGCGGGGAGGTTTGTAAGGTGTTTTTGGGGAGCACCCGCTTTGCCGCGGCACCCCCGAGCTGCAAGGGCTGGCGTTGAGAGGCCGGGGACAGAGGCAGAGCTGACGGGCCCTGTCTGTCTGTCTGTCCGCCCGCCTGTCTGTCGTGGTGTGGGTTTTTTTGTGTGTGTGTGTGTGTATGTTAAAGACCAGACCCGTATTCGCTGGATACGCTTGTCACCCATTTTTGTTCTCACGACAACCAATGGAGCCCGCCAGCCTCACGTGACGCGGGCGGCCTGAACTGTAACGGAACCGCCGCGCCTCGGGGGTTGGCGGTTGCTGGCGCGAGCGTCCCGCGTCCCTCCTCCTCCCCCACCCCTCCCCCTCCTGCCCGCCACCGGCAATTCATTACGGCTTTTAGCTTCCCATCGCCGGCTAATTAAAAATACTAAGCTAAAGCTCCGAGACCGTCTGACTTGGCGGGGAGGGGGGGAGAGGCAGGAGGGCGAGGAGAGGGAGGGAGGGAGGGGGATAGGAGTAGGCTGCGAGGTTTGCTGAGACAATAAGGTGGGAGCGATCTGTCCTGAAAAAAAAGGTCGTCTGCTTCATCTCCTCGGACTCTAATTACTGAATTATTTACCGCATGACTGATTAGCCCAAGCTCACGGGTTTTTAATTATTATTTTTTTCCGAGACAGCAATTTGAAACTTTGATCTGTGTCCATGCTTTTGTTATCACTGTTTTTTAAAAGCGCTGATTTGAGGCGGGGGGGGGGGCCGGGACAGGGACAGACACCCCCCCCTCTCCGAAATCTTATCCCTGGGAGAATTTGCTTCGTTTGAGAGCACGCTGTCCTTCCTCCACTCCCACAAAATGTTTTGATAACCGGTTTATCAGATCAGTGATTCCCCCCTCCCGCTCCTCCTCCTCTTCCTCGCCCCCCCGCCTTCCCTCCCCTCCCCCCGTTTCCCCTCAAGTTACTTCAAGAAATCAGATCTGTCAGGACGGGCGAAAAAAATGCCACTTCCCAACTAACAGGCGGAATCCAGCCCAGATTTTCAGTCCTTTCTTCTTCTTTTTTTCCTTCCTCCCTTTCACTAATTTATCCCGATGTTAGCACATTCTGTCTTGTAACACCCGGGCGCCTGTAGGTTTGTTTCATGGGATCATTACTTACTGATCACGATGGCTCCCTGGTCCGGGGCTGAAGACGGAGTGTGAAGTTGGGAAAACATTTTTTTTTTTTTTTTTTTTTTAAATTACTGTGATGATTATTACCTCTCGGTGCTTATTTAGGAAAAGCAAACAAACAAAAATCTGTTCCTTGATGCTTCAGTTCTGAATGTGAAATATTACCTACCAGCTGGTAAAGTTGTGGGAATCAGCATTTTTTTTTTTCTTTAAGCCAGGAGGAAAAAAAAACCTAAACAAACAAAAAAGGACTTCTGATCCGTGTGCCAAAGTAGGGGGAGATATGTTATTGACCGATTTATACTGGCTGAGATGATACTTGCTTTCTACTTCTTGATCACTTGCTCTTTAAGTAAAATGAGGCACAGAGTTGTTGCTGAGACGAGTGGGAACAGCATTTTGATTTGCTGGTTTAATTAAAAAATGATAAAGGATTAAAGGTAAGCTTTCTGTGTATATATGTATAAATATTTCGACAGTCGACTGTAAAAGGGAGAGATCCCTTTAAAATCGTTTTAACTAAGCTTTGTCAAACACACACTCATTTGTGGTCACTGAGGCCACCTTGGTGCAGATCACTTAAAGTGTATGTCTTAATCAGTTTCCTGTACAGTCAGTAATACTATATTTAACAGACCTAACAATTGTATGACCTAGGAATACATTAGAACTGTTTTTAGAACTGTTATCTTGAGAATATTTTTTGTTTTAAGAAAGAAGAACTTTTTATTTTCTTTTTTTTTTTTTTACCTATGGAGTTTAATATTTTCAGGTAGACATTTGTGTTTATAGATTGTTGGATTTTAACAGAAGCTGTATTGTGGCAAGGAAAATTGGATTTCCCACTTCCCTTAGTGCTTCCTCCCCCCCTCAAGAGATTAAGTAGAAGGGGGGTAAAAGATAATATGGGAGAGTCACAAAACTTCAAGGGTCTGGTTTAAAGCCACAAAATCCATGGAATGCAGTGAAGAGTGAATCTGTGCCCTTCCTTTTCTCCCTTTTGTGCCTAGGTGGTGGTCCAAGGGGTTAGATTACAACATGTGCTCCAACAGCTAGGCACCACTTTTCAGACTGTGTTTCCTGAGCTTTGTCGATTTAAATCATGTAGCTAATTTTTTTCTTTCTTCTTTTTTTTTTTTTTCTCCTTTTTTGTTGACATGGCTTTTTAAGAGAGAATGTGGATTGGTATACAACTAGATTAAAGATGCTCCCTATAAAAGCATCACGGCCACTGCCTCTGGTTTAACAAACTTAAGAAAAAAATGTGGCAATGATGAATGGTTTTGCTCCCCCAACCTTGCCCGCTTTTTATTATTTTCATTATATTCTGGTAACACCCAGACAAATATTCAACTTTTCCTCTCCTCACAGGACAAGGTGGACGTGGACTGCAGGTTGTGAACTTAGACGCACCTGGGGGAGGAAGACAAGAAGAGTTGAACTTAAGAGAGCCCAACGGAGATAAACGAATGTCCCCGCATTTTCAAAGGAAAGTTCATCGGATTTTTACTCTAGAGATCTCATCTTCAGGATGTCATTGAACACTTCCACTGCAGGAAAAGGTGTGGATCCAAACACGGTTGACACTTATGACAGTGGCGATGATTGGGAAATCGGTGTTGGGAATTTAATAATTGATTTGGACGCCGATTTGGAGAAGGACAGACAGAAATTTGAGATGAATAATTCTACTAATACCACCAGCAGCAGCAGCAACACCAGCTCCAAGGATTGCGGGGGTCTGGCTTCCAGTGGGGCTAACACTACCTCAGCCTTAGCTGATGGCCTAAAATTTGCTTCTGTTCAGCCCTCTGCTCCCCAGGGGAATTCCTCTCACAAAGAGACTAGCAAATCAAAAGTGAAAAGGAGTAAAACTAAGGATGCTAATAAATCTCTGCCTTCTGCTGCCTTGTATGGGATTCCCGAGATCAGCAGTGCTGGCAAGAGGCAGGAAGTCCAAGGGCGCCCTGGAGAGGCAACTGGCATGAATTCAGCACTGGGTCAAAGCATGAGCAGTAACCCAAACGGCAATAATAACACCACCAGCAACACCACCACTGTTGCCTCTTGTGGGAAAAACAAAGAGGAGAAACCAGGTAAAGCCCCGGGCAGCAGAGGCTCCAAGCGGGATAAAGATGCGGGAAAATCCAGGAAGGACAAGCAGCATGACCTGCAGCAGGGCCACACCAGTGGCAGTGGGGGTGGCGGCAGCCAAGCTCCCCCTGGGCACCTCTATGGCTTTGGGGCCAAAGGAGGCAGTGGTGGGAGCAGCAGCCCATTCCACTGCACCTCCTCTGCCACGGGGGAGGTGAGCAAAACTCCGGATTCGGGGTTAATGGGGAACTCTATTTTGGTAAAGAAGGAAGAGGAAGAGGAGGAGAGCCACAGGCGAATCAAGAAATTGAAAACAGAAAAGGTAGGACAAAGCTCCTCTCCACCTCTTCTCTTCTCTTCTGTGTCTCTCTGTGTCTATAATAAATGTCCCACAACTGTATGTTTGGCTCCTGTGTCTTCTCTCTGCTGTGTATTTGTGACATGCATTTGTTCTTCCTCTTTCTTCTAAAAAAAACCCCAAACAATCCTGACACCTCTACCCTAGACAGAAGACACCATGTTTTGAGTATGCTTCTCTCTCTTGTGACTTCCCCTCCCTGTACTCAGACCTGAGGAACATTTCGTTTTTTTCTGTTCCTTTGATCGCACTCACTCCCAAGGAGACACCCCAAGATGACCCTGACCGAGCTGTCCTTGGTTTTAACAGAGAGTAGCAGTGTTGGTACCAGGGGGATGGCATATGTTTGCAGGCTGGAGGTCTGTGTGTTTGCCTGGGGGGCGGGGGGGGTGCAACAGCTCGGGCTCCAGGAGTAGCATGTCTTGTATGTGCTGACACTTTTACACAATGGTGGTGGGGATTCGTGGTCGTTCCTCTCCCAAAGTCAAAAGGGACTTCTTTCTCCCCTGACCCACTGCCTGGAGTTGAGATTGTCCTTGGGAGGCAAAACATGGGCTCTGCCATTGCGGTTCATGGAGACACGGGATACTTAACTGTACTGGGGGCTCCAGTGGCACAGCAGCCCAGAGGCCCCAGAAGCTGTTGTGGAGGACTGGGTGGAAGGACCCAGCAGACAGGCAGTGCTTCTCGTCTTCCTGGAAGGAGGAGGCTGGGAGGAGGGGGATGCACCTTGTGCTGAGATGCCTGTGTGCAAAACAGCTTTTGGAACAGAGGGGAGCAGTTTGTCTCCTGTCTGGGGGAGCTTTCGTGTCTGAGCCCCCCGGCTCTTGGGTGTGAATGGCTTGTTTGTTGAGTGGTTGAAATGTATGAAAGAAATCAGATGGGGGGTGTGTGTTTTTCTTCCTATTACATTATGAAGGATGTTTTCTGTAAGGACAGATGGGCCCAACCAAATTCTTTGTGAAGGGTGGAGATAGAGCTTGGCTCTTTTTAACCACTCATTCAAGGAGGTTCTGGTGTCAGTGAGAATTATTCTGTCCATAGACCAGAAGGCTTTTTCTGGGGAACCTGGGGACAAACCTTGGCCCAGGATTACGAGTCAGATGAATTCTACAGGTTGTTTAACAAAGATAACCTGGTATGCTTGAAAAATAAAGCAAACGAACACTCCCCAAATGAACAATGTCATGGGGATAGATTGTGACTTTATTGTTAGCTGTTGGTCTTAAATTACCTGCTTTTACAACTTCCCTGAATGTTCAGTGATGAGAAAACTTACGGGTTGGTGTTAACTGTATGGTCTGCAAGTGTCTGGGAGGGCTGAAGGTCTCAGGGAGAAGTTATGTCTTTCTATGACCTATTACTGGCTTCTTTTTATGTTTCAGTCATGTTGAAGTTTTCATAATATTGACTGAAGGATTAGATTTGGGTGCTTGTGACATAAGATATTTGTTAAAACTGCAAGATAATTTCAAGGGCTTCTGTTCAAGACAAGGAACAAATTACATTTCATATTGTATGCATATTATTGCTTTTAAGATAGCATATCTACGGATGAATTTGTTTGAGCCTTGTGACCTTTTCTAAATGAAGATGAGAAAAACAGATTTCTGTAATTCGTGTGTGTGTCTTTGTGCTTTGATTTATGAAAGTTCCTTCGGCGGCAGAGAGGTGTCCTAAAATCTCATGGTCTCTTTATTAACTTAGTACAGTAGGCATTTACTTCTGTTGCCAATAGTCTTCAAATTGCAGTTCTCTAATCTGTTTTAACTATCTAGATAAATTGCCCTAATCCGGTCTTCACAATGGCTGTGGTTAAAGAGTCAGAGCCATTTGATTGGATTCAGTGGCTGCCTGGAATGTGGGAGGTACTGCCCTTTTGCAACCCCCTTAGCCTTTTAATCTCTCAGCCAAATGTTCACATTCAACAATTTTGTTTAGCTGGCAATCTGAACATTTCAGTATCTCAAAGGCTGCTGTCATGGCAACAGAGATTAGAGGGTGGTGTGGTTTCTCCCGTTTTTGTGTTCTTTCACTCTGCAGTCACACAGGAAATTCTATGAAGAATCCATATACATGCGAGTAATCTTACGTGCAGTGTAAATTGGACGGCGTACAAATTCAGAGCAAACACGTATGGAGTGGTGTAGAGCTAGTCGTGTGCTTTGTGTTGTAGCTGTGGCTCCTGGAGGAGGTTTGGAGCTTGCATTTCCAGGAACAGCCGCTGCTGTTGGCACACACTGACTCTAATATAGGCTTCGCACATTAGAGTCGTGCAGTGTTGGCCATTGTCTGGCACAATGGTATGCTTGCTCACTGTCTTAAATAAAATCCCTTAGTATTTCTTTTCCCAAAGAATGTTCCCTTCTAGATTTACAATAATAATAAGCTTGTTGCTGACAATGGTTGCAAACTTAAGCCCAGCCTGTGGTACTATTAGTGAAACTTAAGTGTTTTATGTTTGTTGTTCTGGCTTTTTTCCCAAATGTTCAGTAATCACTAGAAGGATTTTTTTTTTTTTCCCCAGGCTTTTATATTCTTTAAGGGTTCTTGCTTTTACTGTTTATACACTAGAACATATATGCTGTGCTTGCACAAAGCACTTTATGTCTGTGGATAAATACATACTTTTCAAGCCTGCATGTTAAAATCGATTTCCAGTTATCTTAATGTTGTGAAAAACATATCTTGTGAATTTGGATGTTTCCTCTTATATACAAATGAGTTCATGTCTGCTGATTCAAAATCTACAGGTTTCTGTACGTTGTGTGGAATACAATACTGCATTTGTTTACTATTTGTGAAGAGCTTGGAGCAGATTCCCAGGAGTTTTAGTCACTGTTTAGCTTTCACAGCATGCTTAAATGTCTATTTTTGGTCTATTTATTCTGTTTCCTTGCTGCAGAAAGTCATGTAAAACATGATAAATTGGATCTTATGAAGCCTAATTAAATCAATGACTGTGTTCTGCTGGCTCTTTTATGCAAAAACCGCAAGTATGTTGTGAAAGTCACCACTCCCCTAATATGTGGATAAAGTCAAAGTAAGCTGTAATTCTAAGATGTTTGAGCTATATTCGTGCAGCCCATTTTGTGGTTAAGCCACCAGTGACATGTCTGAATAAGCAGCTTTGACAGGTAGACTAACCACTCCTAAGATTTTTGGTGCTAAAACCTGTCTCCATTTTCCATTTCTCATCCATACTGTTTTTAGCACAATTACTGACTGTTCGTCAGCATGAACTCTTCATCTGTTTTAGCTAAGAGGGTTTTTTTTTGTATTTTTAACAGCTGTCACATTGAGAAGTGTTCAGACGATCTACAAGAACTTGCTTTGTGTGTATTACAGGGAGATTTTGAGATTCAGTCACAATTTACTCTGAGATACAGGAATATTGTAGTTGGCATGTGAAAATCACTATGTTTACATGAAAATAATGCAGAAGATATGAAGCTATAATCAGAGGTGTCTAGTTGCAGTTTTTAAATTAATCAGTCTAGAGGTATTCCAGGATTTAATTTTTATCTTGTATTAGCATATTGCTTCTCATTAAGACTACGTTTCACATCTCAAAATTGTCTTCAGCGAATTAACATACTGGGTGCTATTGTTTATTTTCTCTTCGCTTCCTTTTTATAGCAGGATTGAGGGTGTTCTACACTTCATCAGGAAACCGTGCATTTTACCTATTGATGTAACTCATTTAAGTACAATCTTTGATTAATTATGTTATGGAGATATGCTTTTCATGTACTTTTCTCAGTGGACTTGGGTGTAGTTTATTCACTGTGAAATAAAACGGCAGGGAGGTCACTTGCTGTGATTAAAGAACAAAGTCTATTGTTTGACAGCAAACTGTTTTGAAAGCTACATAAGGGATTTAGCTGTTAAAAACATTGATAACTATGGGTGTCTAACAATAAGCACAGCTCAAGGTTCTTAAAGTTCTGTAGTGCTGTCTAGTAGTGTGACTATGCTTTTTGAGCTGGGTGAAAAGGTGTTGCCCTTTGGCCAACGAAAGCTTTCCCTGTGAACCTGCTGACCTCTGCCAATATGTATGACCAGACCTGCTGTTGAATTCCTGTGCAAAGCAAGAGTTAGGGCAGCACAATGGAGTCTGGTCTGGAACAGTTATAAAATAAAGCAGGGAAGCTGATAACCTTACTAGGAACTACTGGAAAAATATTTCACTTTGGGCATTGGTAATTTTACAATTTTAATAACTTCATAAATACCCAGTAAAAAGGGAAGGATTGATTGTCCGGATGTCATGAGGTTAACCATGTTCCCCATGTTAAGGGGCTTTCCTGCAAGACTGTTTTAATTATAGCTATATAAAGACTTGTTTTTCCAAAGTAGCATTTTATAGTCCAATAAATGAAATGTATGTTAAAAGTGCTAAGCAAAATGTCCCGTAACCATAGAGGTGTTCAATAACCAGATTCAAGTAACATGGAAAGTACCATCTGTTCCTAGTTTTCAACATAAAACCAGGAATTGAATAGCTGAGATTTGCTCATATTTTTTTCGACTCTCTTATTTTATTATTATCATTATTTTGAAAAGTTCACCTGGCACTTTATAGAAGCTTTCTGAAATGCAATAATACAGGAGGGACTGTGAAAACACATGTTCGTACATACAGTTAACCAGTTCCACTTTCATTTAAAGAGATTTCCAGAAGCTTAGTCATTGAAGAATTTATAATAGTGAATCACCTCCTGCAGGCAAACACAATAAGGGTCAGGTCTTCAAAGATCTTACTATTTAGGTGAAATCTGAATTATTCTGTCAATTTTTCCCTAAGAGGTAAAAGGGAGATGGGGGGAAAAAGAAGCCACTCAAAGGATAAGTTTAGCAAGCTGTTATCAGTCACCTAATTACATATGATAAAACTATTGACTAAAATTTTCCATGCAGCGATTTTCTGTTCTTTAGAGAAGTGTTCTAGATTTGTTGATGGGGGAAAATTACTCTTTTAAAGATAACTTAAGTTCTGAACTATTAGGCAATGAGATTCTTGGCTGCAGCTCTGGATAAAACGCCATCCGGCCTTTGTTTGAGGTTTTTTACTGAAGCTAATGACTGGTCTTGTGCCGCCCTGAGATAAATGACATTATCTCTGAGTGGTCTGACAGGAAACAGACATGTTAATGGTGAAGCTGCGGGGAGGATCTGCTGTAGCTCTGACAAAAGAGTAAAGCTTGGACCCCTGGTTGTGATCATTAACACATAATACATTCCAGCTTCTCCTACCAGGGCGTTCATAATTGGAAAGCTATTTTATTGACAATAACGTAAATCATAAATCTGAAATAGGCAGTTTTTCTTGCGCGGTAAAACTCGTGTCTTTGGTGGAGGTTCTTTTTTTTTTTTTAAATGTGTGATCTAGTTTTTAAAAGGTGTCATCTGTGGACTCCGTTGTACTGATGTCTGTGGGAGATTCTGTTTCTGTTGATTGGACACATCCTTTGTGTGTTGAATACAGGTTCCCCTTTATTCCTTTGTGTTATCTATGTGATTTGCATTTGTAAAAGTAGGCTAAATGCTATTACTTCAGTGAGAGCAGGCTTTGTCCTGTGCTTGCTTCGTAAAATAGGTGTATTAAGAAAAATCAACAATTCACAAAAGTGAAAATTATGTTTTCTTGGATAAAAGATTGTTGAGAGTAGGTGGCAGGGTGGAACGTCGTTGTACCTATTATAAATTGAAAATTTGACACTGTATGGGGCAACACAGATCTGCTTCTCTTTCTCTCTCACTTTCCTGCACACATCCAGAAAATCACCAGTGTGTTCTGTACCTCCTGGTGTGTGAGATGGTGGTCCAAGTATCTTGTGTGTACTTTCTAAGTTTTCTGTGGTCTCCATGGTCAATATTTGGGTCTCAGAACACATATGTACATTCTGGTGGCTACACAGCTGTCTCAAGGCTGTTCCACTTCAGAGCTAGACTGCATGCATCTACTTGTTAAAATCCATGGGACAGGTAGGAGAGCAGGTGTTTGAGATATCCCCAAAAAGGTGTCAGGTGTGAGGTTAGTAATGAGCATGAGATTATATCCTGGCATAATGAGCATGAAATTATATCCTGGTATCCTTTTCAACTCTCTGAAGCCACTAAAGAGGGACCACACATGGGATTAAAGGTCAACAAATGTAGTTTGTGAAACAGTAGATGAGAAAACTTGCCTGAAGAGAGGGTATAAAGAAATTGAGTTGGGGGACGTATGCTAGACGTGCTTAGAATTTCCCTCAAAATGCCTGTCAAGATACTGTTAACACACTGGGCATGCTTGGTCGCCCCTGGAGCCATGATTTTGGTTGTAATGCTCTTTTTGAAGCATTCTTTTTACTTATGTAGGGCAAAAGAGTGAAAAATATCTGTATTCCTGTACATCTTACACAGTGTTATTAGTACATGTGGTGTCTGGGCACATTTTACAAGCATCATCGGGAATAGGGTCTCAGAAATACTATCATTTCTGCTGCTAGAAACACAACCTTATGTTTCGGAAAAAGACATATATATTTTGGATTTTCATTATCCAGCCTTGAAAAAAACTTAGATTTCTGCAGCTACTTAGGCAGCTTTGTGTCATTGCCACATGTTATGTATTTCTCTGATACAGTACTCACTTTTTGAATGGCATGTCAGCTACATGTTCCAGATTTGTTCAATGGTATACAGTTGGAATTGCTGAATTTCAACCAAGCTTTAGAATCTGTCCTGATCTGAGCTGAACTACTTTGTACAGATGATCCAACAACGAGGTTATTTTTTATGTATTATGCTTAGCAGTTTACTAGCTTTATAATGTACTTACATAATGTTCTAATGTACGTGGTGATACATCACTGCATTTCCTGAAAGGCTGGATAGATGATCTGACTTCTTAATTGTGCTTTGTTTCTTGCAGTAGAAATAAATCTTCCCATGAGACCTCAGATAGGGTCACACTTGTGGATCTGTGGATGCAGTGACTTCAGTTGAAGGACTGCACATGGTTTTGCTAAAAACTATTTTTTGTTTTTATGTGTTTGTGTGTCAAGGAGTTGTTTTTATTTTTTAGTTATAATCACAGAAAATATATTGATATTTTTAAAAACTTTAGTCTGTGCATAATGTTCCCTGTTCGGTGAAAGACAACAAACTTGTGTTCCATGAAAATGTATGATATTGACTTTACTACTAAAAGGAAATAGCTTTTTAAAATATATAAAGTTCATTTATATTTCTTTTTTCAATTTGATGAACTTTTTTTCATTTTCCCTTTTTGCACCAGAGTATTTCTGCACAGTGGAGGTCTTTTGTGGTGCAGTGTTTCGCCGAAGTGAATAATAATACAAGCCATCATTATTTAATTTCCTTAAAAATATGTCTGAAATTAGATAATTTGAATAGATATATTTACCAGGTTTGATAGTAGGTTTTGAGGGGGTTTCTTAAAATTAAATTTTAAATCACAAGATTTTAAAAATTGTTATTACATTCTTGAATTAAAACCGCAATTTACTGCAAGCTATGAGTAGCCATTTGGGCAAATATGAAGATCAGACTATGACTTTGGTTGTGCTGTAGCCAGGGTTTCCATAAGCACTCTCTATTGCATCTTCTCTTTTAATTCTTACTAAATGGTCTTGGCAATTGGAACAAAGCCTTTATATTTGAATGAAAGGTTGTAAAACCATTCAGAGTGACTTGATTGACAAGCAAGTTCTTTGTAATTTTCTTTTCTCTTTTTTAAAAAAGCTGAGAGAAAATTCAAGGGGGTGGGAATAGGTGGTTTCCTCTGATGCCCGTGTTTTCGTGTACACATACATAATATATATGGTTATGTGTAAAACTACTTCATTAAACAACTTAAGTGGGCATGTAGGTTAAGTTGCATGCAATGAAATAGGACTGATAACTGTATATGTAGGTTTTCCAGCTCTGGAGTAACTACAGTGTTGATTAAATTTTCTGAAATCTTAAGCCAACTCTGCAAGTTAAAAAGTTGCAATTTAGTGACTAAAGTTTATAATATATCTGTTTTTCCTGGAAGCTGGCAGATACTGCTAAATTTCAAAATGAAGGGATCAACTTTTCTACCATCTAGTTGTAATGTCCACTGAGGCTATTCAAATCAAAGTCATTGGGAATTAAATCTCACTGATCTTGAAGTGAAGATGTGCTATGTTGAATTGTATGTTCTTTATGATAAATCTTCCTCAGCCATTTGACTTACTGATGTACTGAAAAAAAAACAACCCTGAACATTTTTTTCCCTTATCTTCTCCCATCTTCTCCCAGTTTTTCAGTCTTTCTAGCCTAAGTCTTATCCCTGGGCACAAACCCAGCTTGGCTAAGGTGTTTCTGTGTCCTGAGAATTTCCACCAATTAATAACATAAAAAGAATGTTCTCATGGGGCTGCTTGAAGCATATGCCAATAGTGGCATGTGAATACAGTTTTTGCAGTCAAAAGAGCAAACTAAAATCTATTGATTGTAGTTACTTGGTGTTTTCAAAACACTGGTATTCTAGTTGTTGAATTGTCTTATCGTGTTGACCAGGAAGCAGATGGCATTATACCACAGAAGTGTATTTTTACTTAAAGGAACTTTAGAGGTTTTGATGTGTTTTCTTTTCCTCTTATTTCCCTGATGGCTTCTTTTTATTGAAGAGTAATGTGAGGAGACCTGGTAGCATTTTTATTGCTTTCCCATAAGAGTCTGAAATAATAGCTTGGTCTTTGGTTGCCAGTCAAGTTTCTACCAGTCAGCTTTATTCTGTTTTTTATCATGTGACAGTGGAATATAAAAAGTATATGTTTGTAGTTTGCCGTCAGAAACTGCCTCTTTTTTTCCTGCTTCAATTAGCAACAGAAGACTAAGCTCCAGTTGGTCACACTTTTGTAAACTTCTAGAGCTTGCTTTCTTCATTCTGATAAAAGAATGTGCCAAGTATAGGCTTGGTTTCCCAGGAAATTTTGAGGCGCATCTGGCCTCTTTAACTGTGTGTGATAGACAGTTTGATTTTGCACACATTTAGTCATTTGCATTAGCCATTGAATTAACTCAGGGGTTTTGTTAAGTGGTCCCCCCCACTGCCACCCAACATAAATTCACACTGCTCAAATGCCACCTTTATTGGTGAATTTCAGTGGTGATGTGCTGAACTGTGGTAGAAATATATCTGTCACAGGAGTGGTACCATAGATGTCTCTTACATAAACATAGATTTTAGTTTTCATTTATTCCCTCAACCAGTAAGAAGAGTAAAAAGCAAGTTTCAGTCTCCTTTCTCGTAATGTGTAGGGCCAGACCAAATTATTTTTGGATTTCCTGTCACCTCCTTGGCTGGTTTCTGTGGATGGCTTATGTTGAAAGCAACAATAGTGTTTGAATTGGAAAGGTTTGGTCTTTGGGTTTTCGTTCTTTGTTGAGAACTGTTTATTTGTATGTGGTTCGCCACACTACATGGATAGTACTATCAAATCTGTGCTTTATTATAGGCTTATAGCAGTGGAGTAATGGCAGTAGTTGCATTTATGTTCTTGCCAATTCTTCCTTTTTGAAGGAGGGAAATGAAACTAGATCTGTATCTCTGTGACAAAAGCTAATAGTTAGAAGGAAATACAATTAGAAATGGACCTCATTATTCAATTTAACTTTGTTTTGCTGCTTGGAGTTTTAAAATTGATTTAGTAAATGTCCAGGGAGTTGTTTAGTTAGCCTGCCTGACAGTAAGTATCTGATATTCCAGGAGTATTTCTGGATATATTGAACGTATTTGACACAAAGTTTTACTGGTTAATATTTGCCCTGGGTTTAATGTTAGGCAGCAGATCTTGAATTGCACTTGAGTTCTGGAATTTGAAGGAAAAATACTGTTGCAATTGGAGAACAATGAAGGTGGTTGTTCCACACCCAGTGTTATTAAAAAATGAAATGTTCATACCCACTTTAGCCGGCAGTAGGGTCAATGTTGTGTAATAATGTTAGTAATTTCTGCTTAAGGACAGGATTGTATACATGTATGTATGCATATCAATGTATATACTCATATGTATGGGGGAGGTGTATATGTATATACACACATGAAAAAAGAGCTGCTACTGTATTGTGAATACAGGAATGGAGTTTTGGCTGATAGTCTATATTTACATTTCATGTCCAGATCCTTTTACAATCTTTCCTGTGATGCTGCACCAGATGCCAAACATTGAATGAGAAAGCTAGCAGCTGTTTCCATTACAGCATTGGTACATTATCCTCTACACTTTATTTTCAGTTTTATATGCCCCTCCAACCTTTCCTAATCATCCTCTAAAAAAGCTTTTTGCCTTCTGCCTCCAATTCATCTGCCTCCAGGGTTCTGTGTTATTCTTAGCCTTAAAAATGTAAAATCTGTGTGATTTTATTTTTTTTCTCCTAAGAGCTTAATGCTTTGACTCTTGTTCACTGTGAGCAAGGGCTTACAGTCTTTTCTCAAGTAAGTAGTTCATTGCATTATGTCTGTGTAAGCCTACTTGAGATGAGTCCAGGTTACAAAACAGGACTCAGTATGACCAATTTGATTATTCTTGTAACAACCTGAGCCACTGTATGATTTATTTTTTTTTTTTGCATACCATCTGCTTAGTATTTTGTTCATTCTTACTCTTTCCTTCACCATCTCTCTGATACAAATAGTTTCATGGCTATATGGTCTTATTGCTGAGATATGACTGAAAACTGCATGCAGTACAGCGAAGCACATTCATTTTCATCTAGTACCCGTTTATTGCCTTGAGCACTGTAAATCTGTCAGCTCTTCACGATGCTTTCACCTCTTTCTTCATTTGCTCCAGCTTCTAGTTTGACAATGTTCCCCTGAGGCAGAATTCTAATCTGCTTCCAATTAGTTGCAGAATGTGACTCAAATTTCCACATTATGGCTGCTGTTTTACTTGCACGCACACATCTAGAAACAAATTAATGTTCTTGAATATTTATATTTCAGCCTTCAGATGTACTTTAGGAGGAAAAGTTGCCAACTATTTTCAAACTACTTCCAAGATGTACATTTTTCCTGAAACTGTAATATTTGTTATAGGTTTAAAATGCCTTTTACTGCTTAATTTTTACAAAGCCTTTTCTGCTGCTCAGTAATTATTGAAGGTATATTGCATATGGATAAATTTGAAAAATGAACAGTACTTGTAATTCAGGTTAAAATTTGCTTGTGATTACTGTGCCAATTCAGGATATGAGGCATTTCTTTCCTCCAGGGCTAGTGCAACATTTTTTTAACCAAACCTTTAACTAGTTTTTCAGGACAGACATACTTATCTGCCACCTGTCTGCCCACCACTTATTATCTGGAACTCCAGAAGTTGTCATTTGGCTGGGGGGAGGGAGATAGAGACTCATGTTGGTCTTTGAGTCTTAATAATAGGTACAGCGGTACAGCTACTTAAAATCTCTGTTTGTCCCTTTGTATGTGTCTGTATTTGTGTGTGCATCCATATACATCAGTGCATGGGTGTACCTTTAAAATATTTTACATAAATTTTGCATGTAAAGTGTGGCAATCTAGACTAAAAGATCTTGGAGATGACTGGGATCTGAACCCAAGTGGGATGCTGAACTTCAGTCCTTGTGGCAAAACTGTCATCAGAGGCTCTGTGACAATTCTGCTTTATTGCCCATCCACCTTAATGCCTTATGTCTGTAGTTGCCTATATGGAGTAACACAGTGCATTTAATTCCATTATACCAGTAGCTAAATTTATAGGTGCAGATCTTCAGTGGAGCTTAGCACTCTGCAGCTTGGCAGATTGATGTCAGAAGCCATAATAGACTTTAAATAGGCTGGCAGAATTTCATTGAAAGTGTATTGCTGAAGTTGATGTTGCTAAGTACCTGTCATTACTAAATGAGATTTGCACCTGCAAATTTAGCTTTTCATTTACAGTAATTCACTTATTTATAAACACATTTTAAAAATAAATTAATTGTCTTTATGTTCCCACATTGAGGTGGTAGCCTGCTAGTCCCATGTTGTATATATAAACATCTGAATGAAGGTGAATATACACGTGCCGTGTTTTGGTTCATAGGCTCTGAGAAGTTACTTTCCACCAAGAACAGAAATGTAGAAACAGAGATAAAGGAGAATGTCCTTGATGATATTTTGTTTTCTCTTGGGTTGTGCGTGACTCTTTTAACTTCAGAGATGAGAAACCTAACGTGTTATTTACTTCTCTAAAGGTTTCACTTACTCTGGTAGACTCCTGTGATTCACAACATTGTTTCATAAGGAAACAATATTTGCAAACATTGTGAAACACTGCAGCAGCGTGACTTTTTTTTTTTTTTTTTTTCCTCTTTCCTCGTACAACATCAAAGTCTTTGAGGTTCAGCTCTGAGCCACGGTGAATTGCAGTTGCTATGATTGTCAGTTGTTGAGAAAAAAGTACACAGACAACTAAAACTGGAGTGAAATGCATGTATTTGTAGCTTACAATAAGTGACTTAAAGATATCCAGGGTGTTTAACCAGGCCAGCACATAAAAAAAACCCCACGCATCCACACGGATGTGTACACACACACAGCCACACATTATTAATTTTCCAGGCAAAAGCCACAGTGCTTCAGAGAAGCATTAAATGCTTTTGTTGATAGCTTATAGTTTTATACACTCTAAATGAGCTTATTGCCTTTTAACCATCACTAAATAATGGAAGAACCTATGAGCCTCCACATTGGACAGCAGCCAAGCAGCCAAAGAANGAGCAAATCATTTGTTTACAGATTAAGACCTATTTGGTAGCCAAATCCTATGGACAGGGAGGTGAAAAGAATGAGGCACTAAGGTACAGGAAATGAGCTTTATATTTTGTGACTGAGTCCTGCTATTTTTGCCTCCTCCTAAGGCAGAGGAGGCAAGGAAAAAATGAATTGTTTAACAGCAAAGACTGCTGAGCAAAGTGCACATATTAAGCAGGAACAAAAGGGTGGGAGAAGGGAAGTGTTGATGTGCTTTACACGCTTACAAGAACCTGACAACTGGAGCTGCTTCCAGCTATAGGGCACCGGTGGGTGGCAAGAGGAGCTGCCCTATTTTGTTTTCCCACTGAATGGGGTGAGGGAGAAATGCCTCTGTTAATGTGACTAAACATAATATAAATACATTTTCTTGAACCCCTCTCCCTGAAATGCAGTTGGCTTGCTCACAGGACCTTTTTTCCTGTTCTTCTTCCCTTGTTCTTTTTCTCACCCCTCCCTTTCTTAAGGGCAAGTTTTTTAAATGGGCCTTTGTTTCAGTACTGTAATTAATTAGTTGACAGTTCAAATGGTTAAGAAGTGCTTGTGGTTCTCGCTTTATTGTTGTACAATGTTTTTTTAAGACTCACTTACTCGTGGCCTGTAAATTTGAAGATATCATTTTCATGAGTCATTGGTTTAAAGATCAAAGTCAAGAAAGCATTATAGCAGAAGTGGAGTAACCTCTACAGTAAAGGTTGTTTAAGCTTCTTCATTTGAACCTCCTTTTTTCAGTAATTCATAGCCTTTCAAAACTGTTACCTTTTGAGCTGAATTTTCTGTGACTTCATTACTGTAATATCCCTATCGTCACTGCCACAAAAATGAGTTTGTGAAGTCTGAATAGGGAAAACATATAGTGGGGAAAAAACATAATGGAAAAGAAAATATTTTATTTATACAGAACATCCCTGCTGCTAGTAGCTTGGCAGGCAAAGCCTTCTTGGAAAATGATTGTTTGTGAAAATTTGATTTGATTTTATCAGATTATGAACCTCCTGAAGAATGTGTTTGGCCTATGTAGAACTGGCTATAAATATTCAGTTTTCCATCATGAATGGCCATAGCAGCTTTGCATGAGAGAGGGAGTGGGCATAGCTGATTTTGGCAAGTTGTGTCTGGTCATCTGAAGTCATTATAAAACATGCTTTTAGTTTGATCCCCTTTAAATTATAATAAAATGGGCATTGGATTCTTTATCTCTTTGACTAGTGAACAGTTTATGTAAAGAAAAATCAAAAAATTGCAGGAAGAAAAAAACAAACTTGATAGTTTTTAATATTTGAAATCCAGTACAGAAATACCAAAGTTTTTAGTGTACATTATATTGCGTAGTTTCTGTAAGGGGGTTGCAAAAAAGTTAATGAGCTTCAAGTGTGACCTTTGAAATGCTTAGCAATTTTATGTGTTGTTTCATGTCACTTTGCTTGGTTGAAATTTACTGACAGTATGTAAAATATTACTCTCTCTGCTTATGTATAAGCAAACATAAAGAGCATTGTCAGTAGTGTGTGCTATTTAAAATATTACGTTCTCACACAACACTCTGTGTAGTAACTTTAATGACAGTATTCTTCCTCATATAATATTTTTTCCTTATATTAGTTTTCACTGTATTTCCTTATCCAGAGAATGATGAGAGAGTACATGGTGAGTTGCATATGGCTGTATTCCCAAGTAACATGCCACCTTGCCCATTGCATTTAGAGGCAGAATTTGATTGCTTTGAAATGGGTAGGAACATTAGCACTAATAACTCTGCAAGCAGAATGCTGCTGTGAAAGTTATGTAAGAATTGGGTTTCTTATATGCAGTCTAATTATATGCATATTTGTGTATGTTTATGTCCCTTTGTTTTCTCCTTAGACAGTGAAATGACTATTTCTGTTGCAACATTAAACCAGTCTGTTATCTGATACCTATTTGTTAAAATGAGCATTGACACAGTGTTTTAAGTGATTGAAAGCAGTGTTCTAAGTGACCCTTAAATAACTTTACATTATGTTCTGGTGTTGTGATTTTCTTCACGTTGTACTTTAGAACTTGTATAATGTGAGTGGCAGAGCTAAAATACCAGTTTGTAATAGGAAATTCACAGTAGGAAATTTCGAGACGTAGCATCCGTGTGGCAATATTCTTTTATATCTACTTAAAAGTTTATAATTTTGTTGTTATTACTGCTTCTGACAGATACATGGATGGTCTTCACAGTGCATGTTAAAAATAATAGCATTGAAATAACAGGTTAAGTTTCATGAATTTTCAGGACAAAATTATTCTTTTTTTTCAGATATGTGAGGTTTAACTGTCAGTAGACAAATTCACTCCAGGCTAAGTCTTCCGTTTTGGATAAATGTAGTGAAGTACATTATAGAAAGTTAAGGGTTTTCTTTATTGGTCATACCATATCTGAATGAACTTTGCTGTCTCCTTGGTAGAGTAAAAAACAATAATTAAGCAATGTTCCCTTGAATGTGGAACTCAGTAAATTCAAAATGAAATTTGCATTCTAAATAAACAATTTAAGACCAAGAAATTATTTAATCTCTGGATTGTGTGAAATTGATACAGGTTTAGTTTGATTTTTGTTGTTGTACTGGAAGTCAAAGGGCTGGTAAAAATCTGAGGAAAAAGGAAGTTGCTGACATGATTTTAACTCAAGATAAAAACAGCTTTGGATAATATTTATGGTGGCATAAGAGCTCCTCTTTCTATGCGTTTATCAACTTCTAATTCTTTGAAGAAAAGCCATGCATATATAAATTACTTTCAGAATTGAGTAGGGGTGAGTGGTTTAACCTGCACTAACAAATTTTCACAGTCTCTTGCAGCAGGCAAATCTTTGGTAAACTTAAATACAGAGGTCAGAGAACATTTTTCTCTGTCCTATTTGGCTTGCATTTGTATGGCCTGTGGGTGTTTTTGATTTGGTCTGGCCTTTGTTGCACAAAGGAGCCACTGTGCTTTTCTGACTTGTGAATAAAGACTAGCTCCATGTATGAGGAGTGTGACACCTTTGTTGTTCATTCTCGTACTTCTAGTATTTTCAGTGGTTTGACTTAGAGAAGGTCATCTGATCTGGAAATGGAAAGTCAGTATACCAGGTTTTCCAAGTAATTAGGCTGATTTGGTTTAGTCATTACTAAATTTGTAAAGCATTCTCTGAGAGACCAGGCTATGAGCAGGGAGGAAATATTAGTGACTTTGAGATTAATTGACTCTCCTTTTACATTACAGCTTCATTTCAAAATAAACTCATAGGCCACTTTAGAGTTTAATTATTGCATTCATTGGTTTGGGATGTGAGAGCAAAGCATCTTTACATGTCTTTTCAGTAGGGAAATGTAATTTCTTTGGTTTGGTTTAAGTCAGTCTGCACTTACAGGAACCAGTACCTCCAATACTAACTTCTTATAGAGTACTACAGAAAATCTTTGCTATCTCCATGGATGTGGAAGTGGGCTATGATAAGTCTTGTTTCCTTGATTTCTGGACATGAAAGGTCACAATTTCACTCAGTTCTCTTGCAAAAGGTTTTGCACAGGTCTCTTACAAAAGAGTCTCTGCAGCTGTCTTGGCTGTACTGTAGTCCTTGCATCTGGATGTGTAGTGAAGCTGTATCTGTGAAACAGGCGTGAATGGAGTGGCACTAGGATGGCTGGTAGTGCCAGAGCGTGCCTCAGCCCGCAGGTATTGGTGGGACAGTTCTGTTTACTTTCTGAAAATGAGACTCAAGCTGTAATCTCTTGTGGAGTTCTAATGGCACCTACCCCCATTACTATCAATACTCATCACTAATGAGTACTTTCTTAATTTCCCCCCTTATTTTTCTACAAGGTGGGCCATTTCCTAGCCACCTTCTGTCAAAAAAAAAAAAAAAGTCCAGATGGTCACAGTAGTGTTTTTTTTCTCACCTAGTGTCCAGCTTGGCTGGGAGGAAAGGTGGGGTTACATGAGCAATGTGGAAGGAAAGGCAGTGATCTCCAGAACAGGTGAGGTGGGGGCTGGTGAGGAGTATCTGGGTTTGGTACCCTAGTTTCAGTTGAGCTCAGTTGCAGCTGTAACAAGGTGTGTGACTCCAGCGTAAATGTATTGAGTTTATTTAGGTGTTTAGACTGACATTTGCAATCTCTTTGTTAACCAGAGGAATTTATTAAAAAAATATAACAAGAGAAATGGGCACTGAAAGTCTTTTTACTTTATTATGTCACATTGCCTGCTTCCTTCATGAAGGCCGTCACGACTTCATGCGTAATTTTCTCCTAATTTCCAGGAGATCAGTGGTTATTCTTACTTCCACTTGCATTTGTGTCATACTACCTCTTCGCATTTTAATCTCACATTTTAGTGCCTTTTTCATTTTTTCCTCATCTTGTACAATATTCAGTGTTAGTAGAAGAGGTGGAATATAGGGAAAAAAGTTTTCCTCAGGACCCTCCTGTCCATTTGAAAGATTGTATATGTAGTCAAATCCCTGGTTCCCTGGTGTATTGTCAGTTTCCTCTGTTGTTTCTGTGGATTTATCAACCAGTTGCTGAGGAGAGAATAGTATTTCCAAACTAATAGGAAAATGTGTTGTGAAACTGCAAAGATGTGTAGAAGTCTCCAGAGTAAGGTGTGTATTTGGAAAAACTCTGTCAGGGCTTTCGTTTTTAAAAAGCATTCATTAACCTGAAAGGGACATCAGTAGAAACCCGATTGCTGAAATCCTTGTCTCCTTTGCTGTCTTGTCTTGGGAGTCTCCATCTTTAGCAAAATTTGAAACTTTTCATTTGGCCGTATTGTGGCTAGGTGCTCTGGACGTAGCTAGGAATAATATGACAGATAACAAGAAGGATGGGATTTGCAGGCATAATGGCACCGGGTCTCTTCATGCAAATGAAGCTCATTTAGATAAGATGAAAATTCACCCTTCAGTGGTTCAGGGGATGCTGTTTTGGGGGTGTGGGGTGGTGCGGGTAGCACCATCTGCCTTCTGCTCACGGGGAGGGCTTTTTTTTTTCCCCTCTCAGTTTCCACGCTTGCCACCAGACTCGGGAAAACACAGGTTTTGGAGCTGGTCCAAGACAGGAACAGCCTTGTCTTTATGGCACTCTTGAGTGCTAAACGGTTTTTGGGGGATCTTTCATTGGTCCCCTGATATCCCTGTGTACCCAGTGAAATAGTTAATGGTAACCTATGGAAACAGGTAACCATATGATTCTTTGTGCAAATGATATAATTTGATAGATTATATGCTTATGTGCAAATCTGTGCTGTTTAGGGAGTCAGGTAGTGGTGTGACTGTAGAAATAACATGCTGCTGTTCTGCATTTAATGCACATTAGCTATCTTTCTATATGCTATCCTATGATGAGGAAATACAAACCTACATCTTTGGAAAGGAAGAGGAAGGAAGAGGGCGTACACCTGTGATGAGGGAAGGACACTGAGTCTCTGTGTTGCCCACCTGAGGGTTGTGACACAGAGTGACTCATTAGTATTGGCTTCATTGTCCATCTGTGGCTCTAGTGAGATATTGCAAGTGCTGTCTTTAATGCTGAAATGTAGTTTCTTAGTAACCAATGTAAATCAGTGAACATTTTGTATGAACTCGTTCCTTTTAGATGTGTTTTCACAGTGCGGAGTAGCCTATGGCAGTACCTGACTAGCAAAGTTTTTCTTCAGTACCCCAGCGTTTTCATATAGATGCTTATGCTTGTAGTTACTTGGATTTCAAGCTACTTTCATCTCAGCAAGAGAAGCCTAGGAAGCACAAGAGATGCATATTGGCTGTTGCAGTACTGGGGGCTGAAAGCAAAACACCATCTTTCCTGGTTACAGTTAACATCTGCTTGAACTCTTTGTGGCTTAAACTGGCATCAATCCTGTTTCTTCTGGAGCTTCTTCTTCCAAATTTGTACATGCAGATATTGTAGGAGTTATCATGATGATGACTGATGCTATTTACATGCAATGAGGGGGCTGGCTTGAATCACCTGGCCTGAGAAACATGCTTTAGGTGGTTGTAGAAAGAGACAAAGATATTTAGTGTATGAGGTGAACCAGCACAGTAATGACAAAGGAGTTTCCAGGCTGTCTTACTGTGTCTAACCTAATTAAAGATCCAAAGAGTTGTATTAATAAGCCACAGATACGTACTGTGCAGAGACCTGTAGTTGTTTCCATATAACTCAGCTTGAAGAAGTGTACATAATTGGAGAAAATATTTTGATGGGATGGGTGTGGCTGTAAGTCTTTTGCATCTAGAAAGTGGAGGCCCTCTTTGGTTTGCACACAATATCTGTGAGTAATTTAGTGGATATTAACATTGCTTTTGATTATCAAACAGCTTCAAAGTATGGTGAAATTATGTTTGTTCCCAAGCTGTTAACTTTCTGAAAAGTCACTGTATATCAGTTAATTAATGATGTTTATAGGATCCGCATGTTGTGCAATAAGCAAGTTGCTCATGTTAATTAAAACGTGAGTGTTATAAGCTTAAAATACAGTTATCTGACCTTTTAAAAGAATCACTTGTGTGCTACTCTGTGCCACTGTTATAATGAATTAGAAATCGAAACTCACTGAGGAGTATGTTGTCTCCCTAATGAAACTACATGTGGAGATCTCCCCGTGTGTCTGCTGTTACAGTCTAAGGTGTTGTCGGTATTAACATCTGAATGCCCCCTCCTCCTCAGTCATCACCGCTGAATAAACTTGTTTTGGATTGTAATTTTGCAGATTAGCAGTTTCTTACTGCCCGTATTGCTCTCGAAAGCACAAGGGTAGCCTAAAATGGCTGAAGATTATGATGTATGGCTGCTCGTGTGAAACTGCAGCTGTGAATCTCAAAGAGGATGTAACCATGCAGAATTGCTCTTTTAGATGGTCATTAGCGCTGCATAAGTACAAGCCTCTTTTTCAGATAGCATTTACTCTTCACGGTTCTTCTACTAGCATGTGATGGCAATGTCATTTGCCAAGCATTGAATAACAATGAATGTTTTATTGAAGTACAGTATTCTGAACTAGTGCTTTTTTAAAGCTGTTTAAGTGCTTAATTTTCGTTTGACTGCTCCTTTTCATGCAAATGTGAGTGTAGCAGAAAAAGCCAATACATCCTCTTCCCTTGTATTTGACTAAGCTGAAGGCTTGTGTGTGGGAGAGGGAAACATAGCTAGATTTGTCAGAGTTATCCACTGGCATCCTATCCTACTCCAGTTTTAGTCATCTTTCCTCATTTTGCTTAGAACAAACACGTGCAAAAAACCCAGAAAGCTTTCTGTGTGATACTAAGCAAAAAGTGAGCCAAGAAACAGTCTCTTCTTTGCCCCTAAACAGATGGCTGACCAAATTCCAGATTCCTTTTATGTGAATGAAGAGAGGAATTAGGTCTAAATATTTCAATACATGGTTATTTCGTTTTTCTTCCAAGGATCTCAAACCACTTGGAGGGATTACGAGTTCACTTCTAAAGGTCAGATTTTTAATGTGGTTAACACCTACAACTATAGTAAGATTTTTGAACAGTCTAGCACCTACTTTTGCTCTTACGAGAATCTGAGGGAAACTCATGCACCCAGTGTGCTTTGTTCTTTGAACATCTGGCCTCTTGTTTTGATTTATGAGCTATTTTGAAAATCTGGCATCAGTTCTGGGGTTTAAGTTCTAATTAAATATAGTACACAGTCTGGCCATAAGCTTCACAATACCCAGAGGGAAGGAAGCGGCGGGGGCAAAGCTATCCCCATTTTATAGCCAGTGAAACTGAGATGTCGAGATCATAGTTACTGAAAATTGCCAATGAATTTCCATCAAAAGTGGCTTTTAGAGCCTAAATTCAGACCAAAAGAAATGCATTGGTAATGTCAACATTCCTAGGTTTTAGAACCACAAAGCAAATTTTTCACATTACGGCACGGAAATTAGCCATACTATGCCATAAGCACTGACTGTATCCATTCCTACATTATCATCAGACTCTGTAACGTGACTTGGGAATGTGAAATAATATTCCCTTGTTTGGGAGCAGAATAGCAGATACTGTGTTCTATGGAGCAGTAAAAAGTAGTCCTCGGAATTCAAGTGCCGTGACACTAATTTTAATAAAACACATGGTGATTCCCTTTTAATTATTGGCAGTACTGAAAGCAAGTGGTCAATCTTCAGTAGATACTCAAGCTAATCCTGTCTAGGATAGCTTAAATACCTATTTTGTTGCTGTGTGAGAGTGAAAAATTTTCCATATCATGCCCACCGATACCAAAGAAGCTTGTGTTTATCTGATGTTTTTTTCTATATTTTTTTCCCTATGGAAAAGCTAGTTTGTGATGTAAGAATGTGTATGAAGTTCCTTGCTTATATTCAAAGTTCATCTCTGTACCCTGAGTGTCTGTGTATGCTTTTTCCAGTGTTCTTGTGTGTGTGCCTTTTCTTCTTTTTCTATCCTCAGCACATGAGCAGTGTATCTTCAGATATCTTTGATCCAGTCTTTTCTGCTTGGCCATTCGTCATATTGATTCTCCAGTGATAAAGGAAGCTTTGTTCTCAACATGGTTTTAGCTGTACAGTATCAGGGCCTGTCACATAAACATTGACACCAAAGAGGCTTTGCAAAAATGTGTAATGTTGCGAAAATACAAACTGAGTTGTATTACACCTTTTTGTATTTCAGATACAAAACCAAAAATTGACTAGGTTTGTTTTAGTCTCCAAAAGGAGTGAAATTCCAGAAGCACATGAAAACAATGTCAAGAAAATGTAGCTTCTTCCTTTTTGAGTTATCTAAAATGCTAGTAACAATACAAGAAATGTAGCTTCATTTTTAATCTGTCAGTGTCCCTTTAATGTAATTGAGCATTGATACAATTTCCTACGTTTTCAGATGGAGTAGCTCCCTCAAAATTGAAAAATATATGTGCCATTAATTTCAGTATCTGAGCATAGTGTTTTGTATTACTTTGTTTGTGAATAGGCTTTGAACTAAAATACTATGTTACATATTGAGAACTGTTGTCAACCAGTGTGCTTTTTATGTTTTATTGTAGTACAGTATTTGCTTTAACCTATTTAAGAGTTAGTCCAATAAGAAGAAAAAGAAAGGTAGCAGAGGTGTAATAAACACTGGTTTAATTTTTACAGCACAGTACATTATGGAACTATAAAATTGTGTGATTAGCTAAGTCATTAACACCGTCTTAGAGCAAATAAATGTTTAGAGGCTGACACAGCACTGAAAACATTTCTAATAGTGAATTTTAAAAGTAGCTGGTGGTGTTGGAATAAAGATACTGCTGCTGTGCATTATCCAGGGCTCTGTGTTAGGGCTATCATCCAATTATTCTGATGCATTCTCTGTTTTACAGCACTCCTGTCCATATAATTTTGACACTTCTGTGCCATGTAGAGCCTGCAGAGCATTTGTATAGGATCACCACCAGAAATTAGTTAATTGATTTAAGTCCTGCTATCCACTTTATGAAAAGGTATCTTTTAACTTGCTGGTTTATCCTGCATTTATTGGTGGTGAGTTAGGAGGCATAGTAAGAGCCAATCTGAAAGTCATTAGAGTCAGTTAAATTCTCCACTTTTCTAATAGGATGCCATTGATCCGGGTGCTATGTTGGTTGTTTATGCTCTTAAATAAAATTTTCAATTGTTATTTAAGAGATTGCTAATTGCTTGGTGTGAGACATCTCAAAAGTCGCATGTTTTTGTACGCAGGCTGCTCAGTGCTTTCTGGAAATGATGTCTTTAAGTTGGAAATTTAGAAAATCTTTACCCTATTCTGAATATAGTATAAAAATAGATAAACAATCTCTCTTTTAATTTGCTAGATACTGGGAGGCCACTCCTGTCAAACGTAACTCATGTCACTTGGTGCATTAAGTTCAACATTTGGCATTATTATTGTTTACCATTTACTTTTTTTTTTTTCTTTTTTTACTATTTACTATTATTGTTACTATTGTATTAGTTAATTCAAATTTGAAAACAAAGTTAAAGAACGTTTGGAAGACAGATTTCCTGTCCCAGCCAGCTGAACATAAACATGGCCTCTTGATAAATTTAACTTATTTTCAGTCCCCTTCCCCCCCTTTTTTTTTCCTATTATTTCCAGCTGGGCAATGGTCGAATCACTGTCTTGTTTTATGATGCGCTTATGAAGTTACTGCTTTGGAAGACATCTTCCTGATAAATGTTTCCCCAGGTTTGCTTTTAAGGAATTAAATTGCAAAATCACTAGTCTTCATAGAATGACAGAAAGAGAGAATACACAGAAATTAAAAACTTGAGATGTTTTAAGGTGGCTGTCATAGCATGATGGGGTTTTTTTGGACATGTAAGAGAAATTTATTCTTTTTGGATATATATCAGAGGGTACATTTTCCTCTAAACCAGTGGATATATTCTGAAAACATGTCTAGGATAAAATAAAAAGTATTTCTGAAGTTGTGTCAGCTGTCAAGCAGCTAGTGATAGATGTTTAAGGACCTGGTGTGTTCCAGCCATTGCTTTTGCTGTGGGAAAAGTGAGCAAAGGACTCTCACACACAATATATAAGGTATCAAGCATCAGTGCGAGTTTAAGATGTTGCCATCTCTGTGGCTGTGCTGGCAGAATGATTGTGAGAGCATCATACATCCCTTTCGGTGCAAATTGTACACTGAGCCTGTGGTTCCATCTCTGCAGAAGCCAATTTCAAACTGAGCTGTCACTGTCTAACTTTCCCATGGACCCTGGATAACTAACTGACATGTCAACCTCAATCCCACCAGAAGTGTGAAACAATTTGTGGGATTGTTTTTGGCCAGATACATGTTGTCCACCTGTTCAGCTGTAGGAAGACAAGGACTGATTCAAGACTTAGTTAAAATTTCAATTACAGATGTCCCTGAAGCAGTAAAGCTGTGGAAGTTAACATCGCTGTGGTTACCTGAGCAAACAATCTGGGACTGACATCTCTTTGCTCCACTTGTTTACTAGAGGGTCAGTTCTACAATATGAATCTGCTACTTGAAACTCTTCCTGCTAGTGTGTCCTTCCATGTGTGGTTAGGGAACTCAGCTGTGTCAGTTTGACTAACAATATGCCATTCTCCAATATATGTATGTGTAATATCCCACGTAAAAACAACTGAAAGGAAGGAGTGTCTGGAAGACCACAGCAAAATGGGAACTTTTAAACTGGCTCATCTGGCAAAGCGTATGTATTCTGGAGTTGTGCCTGAAGGTGTAATTTTCACATTACTCGCTCTGAGGTAGTAGAGACAGTCCAAAAAGTCCCTGCTTCTTGCCCCTGTTTGCTCAGAGGTTAATTGCTGGCAGTACCTAAGATAGCTGATAGAAATGTAGCTCTGCGAAGTGCCCACAAACAAAATTCTCTGTTCCAGGTTGCATACCCTTAAATACGGTATTGGCAGAATTAAACACAGGTTGTTTGCAGCCATGCTGTTAAGATATCTCTCTGGTTTTAAACCCTTGAGTAGAATCCAAACAGGTTAATTGATGACTGGGCAGTGATTGGACCAAGCTTAAAGACTATCCAGTTAATATTGCTGCATTTAAAATGCCAGCAACAGGTTGGTTGAGGTCCATCTCAATAGGCATGTTTACATTTGTATGGAGGAACAACTGCTCCCTTTGGAGGTGTATTCTTGTCTCATTTCCATTCATTTATATGTAAAAAGACTACACAGCTAGTCAGCCATCCTGCATAGAAGTCAATAAGAAGGGCACAATTGTGGGATTTTTTTTCCATGCCTTTGAAGACCAAAATCAACCTGAAGATGAATTGGTAATATTTCTGCTTTAGTTTTCTAAGTCATTGGTGTGAGAGAGTAAATGGATACCTTGAAGGCTGGCTAATTTGTTCATAATAGTAAACAGCTCTAGTTTTGAGGGAGAGAAAAGCCATCAAACACTTCTGTGCATGGATGTTCATTTCCAAATATCAGAATAATGATTGAGGTTGTATAATTGATACATTTAGGAAAGGAACACACATAAATTGTCGCCTTTATCCACCAAATAGAGCTTTTGCAGCCTTTCACAACTTCCCATATGTTAATAAAAAACATTTTCTGAGAAATTGGCAGCATCATGCTCTGTAGCTGATGCCAGCTTTTTTCATGGACCAGTTCAAGGCAGAGCAGAGGGAAAAATGCCTTGTTTTAGTGTGTGAGTTACTCTGACAAGCTTTCACGTTGCTCCTCCTCTTATTAATATTCTTTTTGATGTGAGCTTGTAAAACAGAGGATTGGCTGTTAATCTCTGGGATCTGAAGGGCTTTTGGCAGTGGCCCATAATTGATGTGTTCACATGGCTGTTGTCTGACTACTAATGATTAGACAGCAATGTTATCTCCCAGCTAAATCAGTGTTGCTTATAAATCACACTTGATAAACTGCAGTTTCATTTCTTCAAAGGATCTGTACATGTCTATATAGTTTGGTAGAACTGCCAGAGTAATTTCTTGATTTCATGACAGCTTAGATTAGGTTTATTTTTTATTTCAGTTAAGCAAAATAATTGAATTTCTACCAGGTGTACAAAAATGTTTGTTACAAGGTCATCATGCAGTGGGTATCGTAGAAAAGATGCATACACTTAAAGCAGAGCAGAGAGTAGAAGGCGCAAGTAACTGTGGAATTACATGTATGTACATGATAAGTGGAATACTTGGACTACTGATTTATTTTATTTGTGTCATGGTTTGAACCCAGCCAGCAACTAAGCATCACACAGCTGCTCAGTCCCTCCCTTCTTCCCCCTGCCCCCCTCCCCAAGCGGGATGGGGTAGAGAACCAGAAAAAAACTCATGGGTTGAGATAAAGACAGTTTAATAGGATTGCAAAGAAATTGGTAACAATAATAAAAATGATAATATACAGAACAAGTGATGCACCACCTGCTGACCAATGCCCATCCAATCCCTGAGCAGTGATCCCTGCCCCCTGGCCAACTCCCACAGTTTATATACAGAGTGTGACATTATATGGTATGGAATATTCCTTTGGCCAGTCTGGGTCAGCTCTCCTGTCTGTGCCTCCTCACAGCTTCTTGTGCACCTGCAGCCTCCTCACTGAAAAATCCTTGACTTGATATAAACATTGCTTGGTGACAACAAAACATCAGTGTATTATCAACATTCTTCTCATATTAAATCCAAAACACAGTGCTATACAAACTACTGGGAAGAAAATTAACTTTATCCAGACTGAAACCAGGACAATTTCAAGAGAAAGACTGCTTCAATTGCAGCAGGTGTTGATCATAGTGTTACACTATAAAAATAGTCCATGATACAGGGTAAGAAAAGAGGAGGTTAGAGGTTAGATTGATGTACTAAACAATGTGTTTCAACAATGGTGTCTGGGATTTTCTGGGTGAAATCCTTTGCATGCCTTCATTCTTACACAGCAAGACAGGAATGATAATCGCTTACCGCAAGTCTGCAAATGTAAACTTTTGTCTGTGTTCGGGTTCTTAGCAGAGCATGCTAATGAGGATCCCGAGGTACTAAGGCAAAATCAATGAGGAAAAATGTCTTTGAGGTAGACACATGAGAACAGAGATGTCAAGGTGACCTGCTTCTAAGCCACAGAAACTACAAGATCTGTCTGTCTGTTCAGTAGCCTGTAATCAGATGATTTGGTGCTGATAGTGTTGATCCTTTCATGAAAGAGAATTAGAAGAACATTAAATCTATGTTTCTCCTCCCTACCAAAACTTCACGGCTTCAGAACTGAGGCATGTAGGTAAGTAAATTTAGAAAGGTCTTCTCTGCTGACTGCAATTCTTGTATTTGCCTTTGTATTGTAAGCTTAATCCTTCAGTCTTATTGTTAAGGACTAATGGAGACTTTGCATCAGTACCATGTTCAGTTTAGGAAAAAACAAAACAAAACAAAATTTGGAGGGAATAGGTATTAGCAGTTTCCTCCTCACAAGGGTTAATTTCCTCTTTAAAATCTTTACTGTACATGTATTATTTTCAGAATTTTTTAGACCTCTTGTAGAATTATTTGAAATGCTAATGTTCTCCTTGGTAAAACAAACATTACAGTCCAAATTCTGGCTATAGTTATGCTTCAGTGGAACTACTCTGAATTTACATCAGAGTAAAGATTGAGAAAAAAACAACTGAGAGAAAAAAATGACTTATGATTGGCTTTCCCTAAGATACTGTAAATACGTCAAACTGCATCTGAGAATAAAGATTTTATTTTTGTTGTTAAGTATAGATATTCAGCAGTACGTAGTTGCAGGGATAGATAATAATGCTTTAGCTCATTTTTCAGTAGAGCTATCACAGTGAAAAGGAAAGCTGAAAGGTCATTTTAGAAGTGTTTCCTTTAGTGACATGCTAAA
Organism: Pampusana beccarii; assembly: GCA_013399365.1. Lineage (NCBI taxonomy): Eukaryota > Metazoa > Chordata > Aves > Columbiformes > Columbidae > Pampusana > Pampusana beccarii. The sequence continues at coordinate 45,056 of VWYH01009481.1, forward strand.
TGATAATGAATGTGTATGCCCCATTCTTAAAATTAATAATACTGTATTGTTCTTAAATGAAATTTGAACACAGTCTCATGTACTTGATAGTATCTGTGGCTAATACCATGAAGTTAGTCTAAGAAATACAGAGAAAAACTAACTGATAAAGATCCTACACACTATTGAAAAGCCCAGAGGGGAGACAATAATAAGGGCAATAATACAGGAATAAATTAACCAAAGATCCACTTGTCTTGCTTAGGAAGCCTAAGGGCTAACTAAATTTAAAAAATTGGGGTCTGTAAACCCTGGTAAATAGAGAGCGATGAAGTAAAACGATGGATTTCAGAGTGTCCTAAAAATGTCGTCCATAAGTATCTAGTTAGGCAACTAAAAGATTTTTGGTATAGACAGACCATCAAGGAAGCTCAATTATTTTAGCGGGGATTATAGAGGTACTTGGACAAGCTTTTGGAAGAGAAATTAATAGTTGATTTTTCTCAATAAAAAATGTACAGAGTTGAGAAAGCAACAGCACAAATAATAATATACGGAACTTTACACTTGCAAAGTAGAGTAGTCTGCAAATGGATAAAAGGCAACAAAAACCTAGTGATAGGCCATTGACATTGAGGAAGTCAAAGAGGTGCAAAGAAGTAATTTATCTTCTGAGTCTCATTTGCTGCTGGATAATACATTGCGGATTCCTGGAAAAACTCACAAAGTTATATTGATTCTCTATGTCCCTACACTCCAGAACGACTGAAAAGGCAACTGTTCCGCTGGGCTGTAGTAACATTGCTGACTAACTGAAACCATCTTTTGGTAATGGAAAAATTCTGTGGTGGGGCCATAGGGTCGTGGCATGATTTGCTTGGACATTGAGAATGAAAACTTGAAATTTAACAGTAAAATGCGTTCAGTCATGGTGCAATTAAATGATCCATTATCTTCCTATATACAATTAAAAGTGGGAAGATTTTCCTTGGTCATTTGGTGTCTTCGTATGTTATAGAGCAAGCATAGCTTCATTGCTGGGTCATGGTCTCACACCTCTTAAAAATAACCATTGGCAACTTCAGGGTACTGTTTATTAATAATGCTGTGAGATTTCCATAAGCAAATACCATATTTTTTTTTTTTCAGGCTCAGAACCCTGAAAGGTTGAGTGTAGCAGAAAATTGGGAAGAGGTGATTGTCATCTTCAAAATGAAAAACTTCTTTCTTTAAAACAAAAAGCTTCTAAATGGTCACAGAACTCGATAAAGCAATATCTAACTAGCAAATGGCTGTGCCTTGGTTTTTACCATATTCAGTCACATGACACAATCTGATACTGGAGATCATCTTATACACATTTCTGGCTAAGCCCAAATAATTCAGAGAAATTCCTTTCTTGACTGTTCAGAAAAAATCCTTTCTTGACACTGGAATATGCTGTATTTGTCTAGGCAGGATAAGTATCTTGAGCTAATTTCAGTGTTTATTCTATATGAAAGCTTAGCAAAGCAACCAGACTGACTGAAGAAAAGTTTGGAAGTGCAGACTGAGGAGCTGACCAGGAGAAATCAAGTTTCAAAGAAGAAAGGTGTTCTAGAGACCTATGGACAAAATTATCTCAATGAATACAATTTTATTGGGCTGAAAGAGGATAAATGTCTTCAGTAGAAATTTGCAGGTGGTGATCTGGGCATCCTCCCAGGACTGCCAAACATTGGAGTTGACATACAGTTTTACACAGATGCAGCCTTTGGCAGAAGGGTATCACTGGCAGCTGTCAAATGCTAATCTTTCCCACAATAAAATGGGTGAATGGCTTTGGGAAATCCCAGGCATCTGAGCTAGAATAGAAGATATAACAAAGGACAAGGAATTTTCCTTGGCTGTTGTTTAGCACCATTGTTTCTCTATTAGACCCTGCTTAGAGCTTCTTAGTTTTCGTCGTGGTCTTCATTACACATTAATGCTGTCCTAAAAAAATAGTGGCATTACCGTGTCTGTGGAGGTGTTGTAGATACAGTGACATAATGTGTGAGGAGGTTTGGAGGTCTGGATGTGGAAAGAATATGTAACTGCGGAAGATTATGAGCTTGCAGAACTGTGTGTGCTGGTTCAGCAGCTGATGGGAGCAGCATAGAAGATCTTGACTACAAGTGGGATTTTTTTCTTTGTTCCTTGTAGTAAAAGATTAGTAGCATAGTAAGAATTTTAAGTGGATTTTTTTTCTTTATTACAAACATTGAGAATAGTGAAATGATTCCAGATGTGAGTGATTTGCTGATTTACTGGGGAAAAAAAGGCAGTTTCTGTTATTGTGTCTTTTTGCTTGTCTTCACCCCCATATCACGCCTTCTCTTGAACTACTCAGTTCATTGAAGTGGAGAAATTGATTTTAAGAATAGGAGTTACTTAAAGTCTCCAAGTAAATGCTACTTGTGTTACTCAGTTGAACACAATTGCATGTCAGGTTTCTCATCCCCCATCCATACTACAATATTGGTAAAGCAGCAGTGTATTTTTTTGACTATAGATTTTTAAGTCTAAACTTTTGATTAAATTTAGGCAGTCTGAATCTCCTTCATCCTTCTTTAATATTCAAGCTCTTGTGATTCTCAACTAAGTTGACCAAAATAAGTGACTTCTTTAGTGCCTCTAACATTTCTGTATTTTGAATGTAAGGCTTGTAATAGATATGTCTGTTCTGTGAGCAAAACTAATTTCTACATCCATGTCTTGTAGTATTTCTTTCCTATTTTCTAAGCATGTCCATCATGGCACTGACCTTTCCTCCTAATGATTTGGTAGAGAACTTTTTTTTTTGCCAAAAATGCATTTTTTAAGTAATAATAATGGGTTTAATAAATAAAATAACTTCAGTCAATGACCAATATTTCATATGTATAATTAAATCCTTCTCATCTCAAAATTAATACTAGTTTATTTAAGAAAATACAACATCAGTTCTGTTAAGTTTGTTGTCCAGATGCTTCTGTGTGGCTTCTCTACATGAATTTAGATGCAAGAAATACTGAACTGAGATTAAATTGAGATTTTTTCAGATGAAATGGAGATTCTTCATAGGGGTAGTTTCTGTTACATGGTAGCATAGGGAAGTATAGCTTTAGTTTTTAGATGTTTAAATTCTTGTGAAGCAAGGTTTGTAGCAAGAAGAGATTTAAAGATCAACAAGATGTCTAGAAATGCAGACGCACTCCTGAGCACGCAGACATCACATGTCACATTCTCCCACATTTGTTTTCTTCCAAAGTAGTTTAATTGATTTCATTAGAATTACTTCTGATTTATGATGCTATGAATGATCTTAGAATGAGGTCTTCTGAGGTCACTGTTGCTTTAGAAAATTAAGGTAGAGGCAAGTAAAACCAAAGTTATCTCCCTTTCACCTCAAAATCTAGAGAAAGCGATTTGGAGAAGGCAAAGCTTCCATGTAGGGCTGAATTCCTTTATTTCCTGGTTTTCGTTTCAGCCATAGTGATTCTCTGAAGCATTAATTCATAACTCTGAAGAACTTGTAAATGTCATTTTCAAGGCTGGAGGTTTCTTTTTCCTTTGGGCCTTTATGTTAGTGTCTTTTTCAAGGGAGGATTTAGTTTTGCAAAAGGTCAGGCTCAGCTTTTTGGGCACACCCCATAGTAGGGTTCAGATCTTCTTTCCACGTTCTTTCTACTAGTGCAGACATTCCCACTGAGTATGCTTAGAGTAGATTTTTTTTCTCAGTTTGAAAAAACAGTACTCTCTCAGAAGGGCTTATCCTGAGGTTAAACCTGCCCCAGCCTTTCTCCAGGCTGCATATTCATATATGGACTAAATGGCTTTTGGTTTGTACATTGCAAAATCAGCTGGTGGATGACACTACAATAGTATATGACCCTGTTCAATCTTATGTTGATAGACTATGTCATCATTGAGGTATATCTTCAAAGATATACCTTCATTAATGAGGTGGAACTACACATACATTCATGATTATACATGTGCTAGCACACTTTGATGGGTCACATCACATGGCCTGGCTGGATGGCAGCTATTTTCTAGTTTGCGTTTTGTGATTTATGACAGAAACATTTCACACTTAACATACAGATTTTCTGAAAGTTTTCAAAGTTGAAATGAATGGAATACATAGATACAGAATAGTTCCACTTGATAATATGATCAAAATTATCCATTTAAATGTCTGTGAAAGGTGATTTTATTTTAAATACTACTGTAAATCTGCTTCTATCAGATTAGTAGCATGTCAAATACAGCTATAGGTGTTCCTAGTATCTCACTCTTCTTTCATTCAGGTGAGTTTTCCACAGGAGTACGTAAGAGACGCTCTGTCTCATAAAGACTTAAAATTCTCCCATTCCTGCAGGAATGGGAATATGATATGGCTGATGGCAATGGTATGATATTGGGCACTCTCTCATCTGGGAAATCCCCTCAGGTCTGTGTACCTTCTTCTGTGGACTCGGTGTTACACACTGGAATCTCTCCCCTGGTTGCCAGGAAATTGTGTACAAAGGACACATAATGTTAATCTTCACACATAATTTTAGGAGCTTACACTGCATCAGAAAAATGGGTTTTGATGAGCAGAACATAATTCCAGCATGTAAAGTGCCTAAACAACTGAAGGAGAGCCTTGGTTATTAGAAAGTCTTGCCTGTTTCTGGTTAGGATGGTATTTCCTCTCTCTTCCATACCCTCTTAAGTATACTGACTAATGTTACACAGATACCAAAATATTTTCTTTTTGGTCATGTTCGGATAGAGGAGCTCCATGGACCATTGACTACATTGCTTGGCAGGCATCCTTCATTTTCTGTGAGCCTTCTACTGCCGAGAGCCATAGCTCTGATACAATCAAATACTTGGCAGTGGAAAGCTGCCATGAATAACACTCTAGCTTTGTAGCCTTTGTCACTAATCAGCTCTCAGAAGCTCTTGGAATTAGGTGAATGAAGAAAATATTGCTTGAATATTTCTGTCTTTTTTTGAAGCCCTTTGATGATGTGGATAAAGAGAGTATTTAAATAACCTTCCTCAGATTTAGATTTTCATTCTCATATTGGAATCTCTCGTGTGATAAACAGCAAGGCTACTGCTCAGTATGCGCCAACACCTGGGAATAATCATGCAAAAATAACAGTGAGAAACTGCAGAGCATCTGTTCTTGACATTAACTTTCCTCAGTTTGACAGACTGCCACCACCAGATGTTAGTCTTATGTGCCTTTTCTCCACTGGAGATGGCAGCCTTCCTGCCTCTCTCTTTGCCTCTAATAGCTTACATCAGTGCCCTTTGGAGAATTAATGAAAACAATTGTATCACCACAATGATCGCTAAGAACCACCACTTCGCTGTGCTGACATTATGATTATCAGACAAGATGGGATAACTTTAAAACATGGAAAACTGGGGCAATGCTTAAGCTCAGCATCTTTTTTCTTATGAGTAAGGTCGTATTTGTGCAACAAACATGAAACTCAGGGATGATGAATGTCCATTTAATTATCGACCAAAGGCATAGTGTTTTATTTCACAGCCTCTTTTATTGCAGTAGCCACTCTTTGGTCTTACCCTGTGTGAGTGTTTCTGGTGAAAAACACGAACATTTATTAGTAGGTCTAAATAAACCAGAACTGAATACAAATATTTGTAACAAAGAACTTAGTTGGGTACACTGTCAGATCTGTGCTTTCTTTAGCTCTCTCTCACTGTTTATAATACTTAGAAAATGGAAGACACGTCTGCCAGTTTGGTCCACGTTCATTTAAAAACATTGGCTAGTTTAGTATGATAATAGCAAACATTTTTTCTCAGGCTTTGTGATGAGTATGTTTTATGAAAGAATTCTGTTGCATGTGTAGTGGGTTTTGCACAGCTTTACAAAACACAGTGTAAACTATCGAACAAGCCATTCATCAGCATTTGGTTTTATAAAGGGATGTGACTTAGTGTTTCTCAAGCACTGGACTCCATTTTTGTGCCAGTTATGAATCCTGGATTTCTTCTGGCTTGAAGTAAGATGCATTAAAAACTCTTCTGAAACGAGGTACCTGACCCCATTTCACTGTGAGTCCCGTTACACAGGCAGTGCCAGGAAGCAGGGCTCTGCGCGATCCAACTGTTTGCCCCCACTTGGCATCAGCCAGCCAGGATCTGTGTAGCTTACAGTCGGTGTCCCCCTGTACTGGGCATGGTTTTGGTTTTCTGTTATGCTTACTGTTAGATATTGCAAGGATTAGCTGCTGTTGGAGGTCAGTTGATACTTGACTTGCTTGTGTGCATTGAAGTCTGTTCTGCAAAGCATTCTTGCGTGGGCTTGAACTATGCAATTGTGATGGCATAAAGAAAATAATAAAGTTATCATTGCTTGACTGCATAGTTTTTATGCCATAGGAACTCAGCTTTACTCAGTATTGTTTTGCTTTTTTTTTATTTTTTTTTTACTTTGTTCTGTCTCTAACCTGAATATTATTTTAGTCCTAAATAAAAAGAACACCCCCCCAAATGAGGAAGAGTATGGAGAAGAATGTGGTTGTAGGTCCCCCCTCTCTTCTCTCTAGTGTAACCGAGATCTGAATCCAGGCTAGTCATACAAAGATCATACAAAACATTTTTGTTAAGTATTTAGCACACTTAAGGCTTGTGTGCATGATTAAAACTGTTGGCTCTCAGTTTGTAGGTATGAATGATGCTCAAAGCAAAAGAACTGCTACAAAGGCCAAATGTAGCCATTGTTATAATTTTTAAAAGTTCTTTTTAATTTTAGATTTCCATTTTATTTTCTCATTATGAAAAATGGCCACGTGATGGTGTAAGCTGATCTGTGATACAAAGGATATATAATACAAGGATAATACTCTTTAGTCCTCCTACTCTTTGTATCCCCGTTTGCCAACTTGGCTTTAAAAGAAAGCAAAAACTAACTTTGATCTGCATTAAGATAAATTTGAGTGAAACCTAGATGACAATGTACAGTGAGTCATTATGTCTTTTCTGCTGAGTCTTCTTATGGAGTCCAAAATTAAAACCAGTATCGACTTAAAGACATTTGATGATCTACTTGAAAGCAGCTAGAAAGCAGACATTTTAAGAAAATAATTGGATTGAAGAATGATTTCTTGGTGTGATATCTATGATCCAGTAGGTCAAATAAATATGAATTTTATGTGGTTTGTCTATTTGAGCACACTCATATCCTCATTTAGGTATCTTTTATGTAAAAAAAAGGACTTTATCGCTACTGTAAAATACTGAGAACCCTCAGGCCAAATTTGTAGACAGAAAATCTGCTACTGGGTATACTGGAAGTCATATGGGAAAGATAACTTCTTCAGTTCATGTACAGATATTGTCTCTGTGTGTATTGTCTGTGTACAGACTGATTGTCTGGCGAGTCATATTGTTCCAAATATGCATTTTGGAAACCCTGAGAAATTAGATCATTTGGATTCATTATTGTAAAAGTCCTCATGTGTTACTTCAAGTAGAAAAATGGAAATGTTATCTGTAAGCTGTTAGGTGGGTGATCATAATGTATTCTAAATTACTGGATGACAAAAGATTGTATTTGATGCCATATGGATTTTAGAATTGTTCCAAGTGCTAATTTCTCTGTGATGTACATGAAAAAATGGCATTTATGTGTCTTTGTACTGTCTTTATAAATGTTCTTCTTTAAATAGAAAATGCAGTTCCCAGTTTGCAAAATTAATTTCCATCCACAAATCAGTCTCTGTCAACACCAAGAAAAAAGTGCCCTTAATCCTTGTTTTGAAAATTTATTATTATTTCATAGTAGCAGTCTACGACAACAGGGAATAGTCTTGTAGGAACTTAGCAATTTGCCTTGTTTAGTGTGATAGATATTTTTGTACTTAATTTTTCATGTGCAGCATTTGGGCTGATGTCAAAAAAATCGAACTCATAAGACTGAAATTACCATGATACACCAAGTCCCTGCATACACAAATGCAATTTCAGCAAACTGAGCTTTCCTTTTTCTTTTTTCTTTTTTTTTTTTTTTTTTTAAACTCACAGCACCATTATAGTAAGTTTGTCTGTTGTTTTCAGGTTGATCCCCTGTTTACAGTGCCTGCACCTCCACCTCCGATTTCCAGCAGTATCACACCTCAGATTCTGCCTTCCTACTTTTCCCCATCTTCATCCAATATTGCAGCACCAGTCGAGCAGCTTTTGGTACGGACTCGTTCAGTGGGTGTAAATACTTGCGAGGTTGGAGTAGTAACAGAACCCGAATGCCTTGGACCCTGTGAGCCTGGGACCAGCGTGAACTTGGAAGGAATTGTGTGGCATGAAACTGAAGAAGGTAAATTGTTTTTTCCACTAGGTTTGTCTGTAAGATACGTTAATGAGGAGGAGGCTTTGCTGTATCTGCCTGGGTGCTAACTAGGGGCTTGCTAGTCTATTGGGACACTGTTTTGTATAATGGCAGTCACAGGTTTATAGCTCAGCTAGTGAGTTTTTATTTTAAAAACAAATAGCAGGCTTTTTTATTATTTAAGCAACTGCATTTTCCAAATGACCTACCATGTAGCGTCAGCTAACAATAGAATTGTTTCCTATTGCTATATTGAAAAAAGCATATGAAGAAATCATTAACAGAGTAACATAAATGTAATCTTTAAATGAAAGGGGTATATGTGATGGGAGTGGATATATGAATAGAACTTAGCTGAATATTTGGGGATTCAGACACTATGATAAAAAAATGCCACCATTATGTAACAATAGATGCCCCAGAGATCCTCACAGAAATTCAGTTTGATGTGACTATTGTTTGCTTTTTGGTTATTTGAAACATGCTTTAAGACTAAGGTGTTCTTGCTCAGAGAAAAGTGTTCTGTGTGGTGAAGAAGTGCTGTTTGAACCAGAGCGATTTTGTTAATATCCTTTGAAGGCATTTGGCCAAGTAGAAGTCCTGGAGAGCTTTGGGGAATACTAAACGTTGATTTGCTATGATTTAGAACAAAGTAAGTAGGAAGAGGATTATGCTGTGATATGCAAATTTTGCCATTTTGGTTTTCAGAAGCTCACTATTAAAATAGCAGCTTTCTCCTGTTACTCTTAAAAATACTGCATGTGTACACTAAACTTCTGCATTTTTGGTTTAATAATAGTGGATTTCTCCAGTTATAGCTGCTTGAGAGTCTTCCTGTGATTGTTCTTATGTTTGTTTTGAGGATTATTTAATTTGTAGTGATCTACCTCCCTCAACATTGAAAAAAAGATTATTTGCAGAAGGATATAATGAAAAAATACAGCAGTGCATTGCTTCATGATAAATCCTGATATCCTTCAGATATACGAACAACGGCATTTGGTCCTTTGCAGTGATATATAAGACCTCACCAAAGTGCTCTACACTGTCCTCTCAAAAATCAATAGAGTCAGATTTACTTGCTTTTATATGCTTTCATCCATCCATCTTTCTCTCTGTGTATGCCTACAGCAGATTCATAAGGTACATTGATCCTTTTAGATTGTTTTTAAAACACAGTATAAATTCTGTTTTAAAACACCCCTGCAGAGATGACTGCCCTTAGCAACTCCAATCTTCCTTGACGGGCCTGTATTAACCAGAGTTGGAATGTGTGGGCGTTAACTGTGTTGACATGAAAGAGCAGTGGCTGTTAATAGTGTTATTCTTGCTGAATAAACTAAACTTCTGACCTCCACAGAATTTAAGAAGCTTGCCTTGTTAAGGGTTTGTCACCAGAAATGAAGTATTGAAAAAATTGCATTCTCTTCAGGATGACATTCCATTTACCAGTTTCTCAGCGCTCTACTGGTTTAAAAACTCTCGTTATTTAATAGAAATTAACTCCCTTAACCTTTTCCCAGTCTGTCTAAAACAATTTTCTGAAACAACTCAGAGTTCAGTGGCAGCATGTTTGAGTGAAATGGTTTTGAATGTTCCCGTTTTCACAGCTTTACAAATACTGCTTGTTGACACTACGAGTGCCTACAATAACAGATACAATGGGATTTTAAAATCCTCTAGAAATATAGCTAGAATGTAGATTAAGAGAACTGAAGATAATTGATATGATTTCATATTCTATGGTTTGTACTGTGCTCTTTGTGTTTTACTGTTTCAGACCCTGCTGAGAAAGAAAATGACAAAAAATTTACCCTTTTTCATAGTGTTCACAATCAACACTGTATTATGAAAAAATGAGTTCCTAATGATCACTTTTGCATTTTAATTAAGTTTTGATGTTTGAGGCATGTATATATGTATATATTTAGCTGGTTTCAAATTTTGTGATGTGTTCATGAAAGCAGTAATATAGCAGCTTATGTGAAGCCATTTCTGCCAAATTGTAGAAAATGGGGTGTAGATGGGTCTTCCTATTCATCTTCAACAGAAGGAATATTAGAAAATACTCATTTTCTACAGTTATGATTTTGACTTTAATTAGGCCAGTATATGACCTTTCCTAAATTGGTGTAAATCCAGAATACTGTAACTGAAATCTTTGTAATGGGTGACATCTAAAACCATCTTGATGTTCATAATGACGAACTGAAATACAAATGTATTTTGTGATAGCCATATGTTTCTTTCATATTCAGTCCCTTCACTACTTTCCGAAACCTAGCAAAAACATACAAGCAAACTGACATGTATCTAGCTGTGTATGTATCTGATAGCTTTTTAACATAAAACAATCCTAAGAAGCCAGGGTATGAAAATTTCTGACATTGGTTTGTGTTTTGAGATATTTGAATTACTTGTGTCTGATCTAGCCACTCTAAGATGAGTTGTGAGGTGATTAGAATAGGCTTGTAGGATGTCTGCATATTCTATGGCATGTGGGAAGTATGAATCAAATGTGCTGCTGAGCAGCTTTCATTTGCTACAGCAACTAGCTGTGGGAATGCAAATACAGAAAGGATGTGGTGATCATAGTTATTAGCATAACAATAGTAGAGTGAGTAGAGAAAGGTGAAATCAGATAGTTTATGTAGAACTCATTATTAAATGTAATACATGCTTTATAGAGGAAAAGGTGTATACTTGAGAATTCATGTTTTCAAGGTTTATGTTATCTGAAATAACCAGTTTTCATTTAGGAATGTTAAACAAGTTGTCACAATCTGTTGCATTTGTTCTCCAAGGTCAGAAAACGGATGATGTTTGGTTTTATTAGTCGTAGTTTCAAGATAATCTCTCCAAAGGAGGGAAAAAAAGCAGTATTGGATTTCAGATGGAACTGTGGCAGATCAAAAAGTGCATTGTTACTGCAGCTCTTTTCATTTATTCCATGCCTATCTATTCAGTTGACTTGATCAGCAGATTTAATAAATCTGACTGTTTTTCCCAGAGTGTTTTGATTTTAAAACATGTACAGGGAAGCTGGCATCTGAAGTCTGTCACATTTTATTACAGGGCTTTGTAACTAACCATAGCTGGTTACTCACACAATTGATGGAAACTGATGGTTATCACATGGGCATCTCTCAGTTGCACTAAGTTGTGTAGTGTTTAATTTCTACATACGTACACTGTAGGCATTTAGATCTGCATAACGACCTTGTTTGGATATGACTTGATAATGTGTCCAAAGTGGTGTTAGTGGCTGTAGAAAAGAATATTGAAGGAACTGTAGTAGTGGAATGAGAAATGGTTATGGGCACGTCATCCTGAAAGTTGGCAGCTGATGCAGGTATTTGACCCCAGAAACTACCATCCTGTAACAGTGGAAGTCCTTCACAAAAAGCAGCTGGTAGTGTTACTGGAGTGTATTTTTTGTTTGGTTCGTGCTTCTGATACTCTGGAAACCAGCTGCTGAAAGTCTGTATTTCTATACTGAGAAGTAAGGTTTATCTAGAATTAGGTACTTGCGAAATTGTGTAATGATCTTCTGGGTAAACACTTTTGAAGGGAGCAGTAATTGTTTCTCACTGCTTGGAGGAAATAAAAATGACCCAGAAAAAAGGGAAACCACCAACCAACTTTCTAAACTGCTTAGAGCTTGCTTTTTTTTTAGTATCTCGCACACAGTTGCCCTGGGTCATGTCATGTTTTGGTTCTGCATCTAGTAGTACAATCTGCCTTCAGATGTAGGAAGCAGTAGTTCTGGTGATGTCCTGTTTGCCTGAAAACTATGTAGGAGACAGCCATCCCTTACCTTGCTGCCTTTGGGTGCAGAAGAAGCTGTCTGCACATGGTGTTGGGGTTCTTGCATTGCTGCACTGACATTCTTTCTCTTTGTGCGGTTTGGGTACAAATGGCTCTTGCTGTTCAGTAATGAATAATAGGGAAATGAGTTGTATTTTTTAGTGTCCTCTTATCAGGGTTAGCTTCTTGGTTTTCATAACTTGAGACTAGTTGTTCAATGTAAGAAATAGGAATCTGCTGGACCTCAGAAATCTGATGGGATCATCTCCAGGGTATTCCAGATTTATCCTAGCATCAGTTCTGACACTATTTTGCAGAAATTTTTAGTAGAAAGGAGAATTCTTAGATGACAAAGAGCCATGCTGTGTATGGGTTTCCCAGCCTGCCACATATGCAACACATGTGCATAGATATTGTTTTGAAAAAATATCTTTGCACAGAGCTGGTGCGGATTACTGCCTGCCTTACTAACTGGTGTTTTGCAAAAACTATTTTAAATTAACAGTCTTTTTAAAATGTCCTTGGTTATATATGTGTTCGCACATGCTTGTATAAGTAAGAAGGTGTACTTGTCTATGGAAATAGAAGAATGAGGGGTAGTCTGACTGCTTCCAAGTCCACTTAGCAATTTTTGTGGTTTAACAACCACATTTTCCTACTTTCACAAATACAAAGGCATGATGAAACAATGAAATTTTTAATGTTGAAAGCCATATCGAATATGTAAGTAAACAAATGCAGAAATTAGAGATTTTTTAAAAACCTGTTTTATCAAGTAACCTTAAAATAATTCATAGAAATTCAGATAAACATGATTAAATCACACTGTTGCCTTGAGCTGAGGCAAGGTTTATAGAGAGAGGTAATATCCTTTATTAAACAAAGTGATACATTTGTGAAAAACAGGTACGCTTTCAGACTGGGTGCATTTATATTCTGTCCTTTCTGTGTTATGTAGACCATTGACTTGCTGGATGTAGGAAGCAGTGGCTTGGTATTGTTAACTGTCATATTCAGTTCAGAATTGAAATGGGTATTTTCGTAGGAGAGAAGCATAAAGATGTCCATTATTCAAAAATCAAGCTTTGTTATGTCCATGTTACAGAGAAGTGGTTTGTGGAGAAGATAGGGTTTTTTGCTAGGTACAGTAACAGAACACCTAAAATCCAGCTATTTTCTACTGTCACATGAGTCATGTGCTGACCAGAATGAATGGCAGCCAAAATAAAAATGTCATCTGTCCAGAAAAAGCCTATATACATGTTTATATTATGTTATGTTTAATTTTTCCTCTTTCTACTGTCTGTGATCTCAGACCCAGTAAACCAATGGATTTCAAGAGGCCTGAGACAGGTGGTTCTTTATACACCTAAACTGCCTCATTGTATTGTCTAAGACACTTGGAGTCTAATGCCTAGTATGTGTTATATAGAAACTGGTAGCAAAAAAAAAAAGAGAAATGTGCTGTATCTCATAGTTGGAAGCCACGGGCTTGCATGATAATGTCTGTGGTTTATGGACAGCTGGCCTCACCGTGGGCTGCACCACCGGGCTACAGGGGAGTCTGCTCGGGCACCTGGAGCACCTGCTGCCCTCCTCCTTCTCTCACCTGGGTGTCTGCGGAGTTGTTCCTCTTGCATATTCTCACTCCTCCCCTCTGGCTGCAGTTGCACAGGATTGCTTCCCCTTCTTAAATAAGTTATCCCCGAGGTGCTACCACATTTGCAGATGGGCTTGGCCCAACGGCAGGTCCATCGTGGAGCCAGCTGGCATTGCCTCTGTTGAACACTGACAGAAGCTTCTGGCAGCTTCTCACAGAAGCCACCCCTGTAGCCCTCCACTACTAAAACCTTGCAACACAAATCCAATACAAGCATACAGTGCTGGCCAGTGTTAGGGGCAAGGAGTGAGTTAGGTGGACTGCTTGGTCAAAGCCAGTATGACAGTAATTTAATATTGATATATTTTGTTGCTATAACACAAAATATTTGTGCTGAGAGAACCAAAAAAGGAGCTGTTTTTGACTGGATCATAGAACCATTTAGGTTGGAAAAGACCTTAAAGTTCATCAGTTCTAACTGTAAACCTAACACTGCCAAATCCACCACTAAACCATGTCACTAAGCACCACATTTACGTATCTTTTAAACACCTCCAGGGATGCTGACTCAACTGCTTCCCTGGGCAGCCTGTTCCAATGCCTGACAACCCTTTCCATGAAGAATTTTTTCCTAATATCCAATCTAAACCTTCCCTGACACAACTTGAGGCCATTTTCTCTTGTCCTGTTACTTGCTGATTGGAAGAAGAGACCAATACCTTCCATGCTACAACCTCCTTTCAGGTAGTTGTAGACAGCAATAAGGTCTCACCTCAGCCTCCTTTTCTCCAAGCTAAACAGCCCCAGATCTCTCAGCCACTCCTTATAAGACACTGTCATACACAACCTTCAATTTCCCAGGTAGAAAACTACTCGTAGTCTATTGGATACCGTGTTAATCTAAAATAAATGAAGCAAATAGTAATTTTTATAGCCAAACTGCTGTGTATCCACAGAAGCCCCTTAAAATGATTTTGAACCATTGGGACTGGCTGTTATGAACCAAGTGTACATGGTTGAGTTGATGTGGTTTTGATGAGTTGCCATGAATCAGCTGGGCTACGATAACCAAACCTTTGCAGGCTCTTTGTGCACAGCAAACAGTAGATAAATCATGTCAGCACAGACCTTCTCAGTGAAGGAGAAATGCAAAATAGGTTATGGATCTTGCCTGCTGGCAAAGCTATATGTCAGATAGGAGATATTTTGACCTCGAGTTTAATTCTGATGCTTTTACAAAGCACTCCTTTTTCAGAAATGTTCATTTAGCTATTAATTTAAACAGTAATTTAAGTTTCAAGTTGTTTGTATAGGTGATGGGAAGCATCACAGATTAATGAAGATCTGTAGCAGAAAAAAAAAAAAGAAAAAAATAATGTGAAAACAGAACCACTGCTCATTTCCAGGCTTTCTTAATGCAGCAGAGAAGCTAAGCCAGTTCATCACCCCACCCGTTCCGATTGCAGACCACCACTGGAAGAAGAGCAATTAGGAAATTTGTGTAAAGATGCTGTTAAATGTTAAATTTGGTATTTAAATGACAGCATTTCTCCTTAAACATACACATACTGCAGGGTCTAACTAGTGCCAGTCCTACAACTTTGTTTAGAGAGGCTGTACATCTCTATTGCATGGAGGGATGCGTGGTTTGTTTACTGCTGAGTGCTTGTCTTGTTGCATCGCTCTTATGGGTACAGATGTAACGCTAAGCAGAGCGCAGCCACAATACAGTTGCAGTAAAAGGCCAAAAGTATCTGAAGTGTCTTATGTAGCCGCGGTAGTAATGGCCAGTGTATCTTAAGGGACCTGGCAAATGCTGTATTTTACAGCTCAGTGAGAAGACAGGATGCAACTCTCTTGGTATAACTCAAAGCAGAGAATGAAAAAACTTAACAAATTCCAGACATTACATAAAAAACTGTATATTGCCAGACTGCTACAGAGGAAGACTCCCTGTGCTCTTGTACATACATAGAAAATTATCCCTTTTACAAACAAGCATATGGGGGCAGGGAGGGTGCATAGAAAAAGGAAGGAGGATAA
Source organism: Pampusana beccarii (assembly GCA_013399365.1). NCBI lineage: Eukaryota > Metazoa > Chordata > Aves > Columbiformes > Columbidae > Pampusana > Pampusana beccarii. The sequence goes on from VWYH01009481.1 coordinate 60,844, forward strand.
TTGAGATTGGAAACATTTGCTTGGAGCTATTTGAATGTGAAACTGAGCCTGCTCAAGCAGTGAGGTTATGAACACTGAAGGAGAAAAGAAACAGTTTTGAGCATTTACTGCTCAAAAGCAAAATCTCAATAGCAGCAGATTGCATAGAAGTGAGGCTGTTCCAGCAGAAAATACTTGCAACATGTGGTGTTTGGATTTGTAGATAGCGGGGGGGAGATGACTGCTAATGAAGAAAGTGTGTATGCGTGCAAGTGTTTTCTTACTAAAAAATACCACTGGAGTAAGGAATGAAAGCACAACTGAAATGGTGTATTTAACTGGTGTAGTTAAGGGATTAAACCGCTTTTTTAAAGGATGTTCTCACAGTCTAATTTTGTACAGAGTTTAATTAGTTAGGACAAGCTATGGTCTTCCCATTTTGTTACACTCCTAAGTATTGCTTATATTTGCAGTGGTGAGTGAGTCTCTTTATTGCTGGACTACTGTATGTTTTCATTAATACAGATAAATCTCAATAATATTTTTTTCTGCATTTCAGGCTATGTAGTGAAAAGCTGCTTTTGGCATTGGGACTAACTTGCCTGTATAAGATCAATGGCTGGCTTAACATCCAGCTTTTCATTTTTTAGAATCAGTGGAAGCTTATATTTTTCACCCTGGGGGCATACTCATAAGTCTTTCCAGTTATTACTGATGTGGTAGGACCTAGTCACTAGTCTGGAACTGTTGCTGACAAGACGCGATCCAAAAAGCAGAAGGAAAACCTCCATTTAAAAATTTTGACCATGGTCTTCAGGGTTACTGAAAGATTACATCTTATATTTTTGTTCTAAAAGGAGACAGGAAAGGTAGAGGCTGAGGGTGAAGACAATATCAAAAAAGAAAAGGTCAAGGGAATTAGCTTTCTTGATTTAGACTGAAAATCTAGGTCTAAATTGATTAAAGCTAGTGTTGCAATGGAAACCATAATTGAGGTTCATCAATTTTATATCCCCAAGTGTCATGAGATTTAGGGGGAAAAACAAAACCAAACCAACACCAACATCTGGGATTAAAAAAAAAAAATCCTTTAATAGAGCACCTTGCCTTTTTTTTTTTTTTTTAATAATTGTTTTCATTTATTTGTCTGTTTGTTTATTTTAAGGATTATCAACTAAAGCAGGCACACTTTATGTCCATGAAAATTAACACTAGTTTGTGTTCACTAGCTGCAAATTTAAATTTCAAATAATTTTTGAGGGGATATAGCTAAAGCTGTAGATGTAATTTTTAAGGACAGGATCTACTACCCTTGTTAAAGATTTAATCAGAATAAAGAAAAATATTGAACAAAAGCTTTCTTTTCCCGTACTTTTTCTGTTTGTTTGTTTTAGTAGATGTCAGTTACATGTTAAGCGGAAGTTTACCAGGACTTTGCTTGAGGTGATATATTAGTGTATTGAAGTGATTTCGTTTTGTTCGAGTTTGTTATTGTTTCTACATGAGTGTTAACAGGCAGATCCAGCCATTTGCTTTTTCTCTAGTGACATACCCAATAGTATGAAGATGTCCATTAATAAAATGGAACTGAAGTTAGTTGTCCGTAGCTGGTCCCTAACACTGAGGACAAGTGTTGTGGAAAACTGGTTTCAAGCAGGAGAAGTGCCAGATCAATCTTCAATTAATCTAAAGGTGGTGTTTGTTGTTTGTTGTTTCTCCCTCCATCTGCCCCGCAGTCACTTAAAACTTCTACATTTAAGTAGGCTGAAACAAGTGATTACATTTTACTGCCTGTTTACTTTCCCCTACAGCGACTGAACCTGTACTTCTTAACCTTGCATTCCTATAGAGCTGGCTTTTGTGGATCTTTCTAAGCCTGAGGCAATGTGACCCCCTCTAGTTGGGAGATTTTAGAAACAGAAGAGTCTCAGGTTTCACTAAAGGATCTGTTTTCATTAAGGAAGAGATAAGCTGATGTTAACCTGTAGCAGAGTATGACTTCTAATGTGTGTTACGGATTTAAAAAAAAAAAAGGCTATTTTTGGTTATTCTCTACAACTTTATTGAAGTCCTGAAAGTTATGACTGTAAGTTCTGTGGTTTCTGAGAAAGTCTTGCAATGTATTAATATTTGCTCCTTGAGAAATTTTGTTCAAACCACTGCTGGTGGCAATAAAGCTAGTACAAGTTTGTCTGCCTCCAAGCCAGTTTCGTGCAGAAGAACAGCGGGCTATTGATGGACTTCATTTAGCTGTAAAGGAAGAAGTATCGCTGGTTACAAGCCTGAGCAATTAAAACAAAACCCACAATTGTTCCTGGCTTTGAACAATTCCCAGCTAGAGACCTGTATTTAGAGGTGCTACACACTGAACTAAGGCCAGTGGAAGCTACTTATGTTCATTACTTAAGGAAAATGAGGTAATTTTTGTTGAATTCTGAAAGAGAGAATGACCTTTCAGCACAGTCTCCACACACTTGAAAAAGCCTTTCAATTTTCCACTGTTATATAAAGAACAAGTTTTCCTTGGTAGTCTTATAAAAACTAAAAATTCAGTAATTTTAAGTATGTCAGACCAGTGTGACTTGTAAGTAAGAGTATGGTTTAGTTAGAATCATAGAATTTTTTAGGTTGGAAAAGACCTTTAAGATCATAGAGTCTAACTGTAAAACTAGCACTGCCAAGTGCACCACTAAACTATGTCCCTAAGCAGCACATCTACATGTCTTTGGAACACCTCCAGGGATGGTGACTCAACCACTTCCCCGGGCAGCCTGTTCCAGTGCCTGACAACCTTTTCTGTGAGGTTTTTCCTAATATCCAATCTAAACCTCCCCAGTGCAACTTGAGGCCATTCCTGCTCATCCTGTCACTCGATCCTTGGGAAGAAGAGACCAACACCCTCCATGCTACAACCTCCTTTCAGACAATTGTGGAGAGTGATAAGGCCTCCTCTCAGCCTCCTTTTCTCCAGGCTAAACAGCCCCAGTTCCCTCAGCCACTCCCTGTCAGACTTGTGCTCCAGACCGTTCACCAGCTTCGCTGCCCTCCTCTGAACTTTCTCTAGCACCTCGATGTCTTTCTTGTAGTGAGGGACCCAAAACTGAACATGGTATTCACAGTGGGGCCTCACCAGCACCCAGTACAGTGGGACAATCACTGCCCTAATCCTGCTGGCCACACTATTTCTGATACTAGCCAGGATCCCCTTAGCATTTTGGCCACCTGGGCACATTGCTGGCTCGTATTCAGCACAACCATGTCCTTTTCCACTGGGGAGCTTCCCAGCCACTCTTCCCTGAGCCTGTAGTATTGCCTGGGGTTGTTGTGAGCCAAGTGCAGGGCCCAGCACTTGGCCTCGTTGGACTTGGCCTTGTTGGACTTGGCATCAGCCCATTGATCCAGACTATCCAGATTCTGCTATAGAGCCTTCCTTCCCTCAAACGGATTAACACTCCCACCAAACTTGATGTCATCTGCAAACTTACTGAGGGCGTACGTGATCCCATTGTCCAGATTGTTGTTACGTAAACAGAACTTGCTCCAATATTGAGACCTGGGGAATACCACTTGTGACTAGCTGCCAACTGGATTTAACTCCATTCACCACCACTCTTTGGGCCCAACCATCCAGCCCGTTCTTTACCCAGTGGTAGCCAACTTCTGAGCTTTTTCAGCTTCACCAATTTTTTGAAACACCAGCTAGGCCCCGTATCTTCCAGAGTGGAGGACTACTTAAGATGAAAGATTGTGGTTTTGAAATATAGTGACATACTAGTTATTTCTCATTAAGCTGCTTTTTCAGGGTTGGTTAGAAACAGATTTAGCTGGGGAAGTGTTCAAACATATTTCTGATGGGGAGAGAAAAGGAAGCAGTGGAGTTGTCCTCAGAAGTGCTGGTGGAAGGCTGAGACATCTCCACAGTGCTTCCAACTTCCACTGCCCCAGCCTGTGAGAATGGAGGTATCACTGAACCACATGCACTTTCTTCCAATCCAGTTCTTTTGGAAACTTTGTACAACAAACCTTCACATCTTCTTTGAGAGGTGTCCCCCAGGTTTTCTGTGTGTGCATATGCGCACGCTGTTACGCTGAGTTATGACCTGTTGCTGACCTGGGGAACTGCAGATGGCAGCCAACTTTAAATGGATTTGAAATTACTACACCTCCACTGCAAACATCTTCTTGTTGACAGTAGGAATTAAGTTATGTAGTGTTTTAGTAATCTATTTCATGATACCTAGTCTGGAGGTATTTCCACAAGAACTGACAGGCAGTTTCTCCTTCAGGTAAAGATTAAAGGTGACGTAGAGGTTTGGATTTACCAGTTGATGGTGCATTTTTATTAAACGTGAACCAAAAAGCTAATGCCCTATCTTCTTATCTTGATTCTGCCCACGCAGCTGGCACAGGAAATTAGCAAAAATAAGGGAGCAGGGTGATTCTTGAGGGATAGGAGTAAATCTGTGCTTGGTTTTGCTTCAAGGCAGTGATTGGGTTACAAATGGTTCTGTTGGTCTAGACAAGCAAGTAACAGGAAAGAACTTAGAGAAAATGTTTTTGTATCCCCAAAGCGTTATCTTCAAGGAGCACAGTTAGTAATGCTGTTGTAAAAAGAAGCTTCAATTTGGACAGACAGCTTGATGCGGGCAAAGCTGCTAATTTGTTTTCAGCTTCAAGGAGATTTAGAGTCTTTGCATCCTTGGCAGTAACATACAAAGTAATTGTTTCCCTTCTCCTTAATCTTCAGTCTAGCTGTATTGGCTTAGTGTGGCTAGGAAAGGCTGGAATGTTGACTGAATTAGCTGCACCAGATAGCTTCTCCTGAAAGCCAAGAAGTTGCTGTGGGACTCTTCTGATTTTCTAGTATGTGAAGAGAACACTTGCTGTTCTTTTCATTATTACATCTAGATGCAGAAACACTTTTGCACAGAAAGGAAAATAAATTGTTGGGTATGAAAAAGAGGTGACAGAATTAATGTTCTTACACTGGCAACATTACTCAGTTATTACAGGCTCTGTGTAAATAACAGCTTTGCTTTCATCTATTTTCTGCCTCTTTCTTCCACAAAAGTGATTTTATAACCCTACAATTTTTAAATACTTTAAAAAACCTAACTGCACCGGGAGATTTGTTTGCATTCCTATTATTCAGTTTGGCAATGTTTGTGGGCAGCAGCTGCTTACGCTTTTGGAGCATGTGCCATTAACATACCGCTGGTATAAGCCTATCTTAATTCACCAAAAATGCAATCTTCAGGGAAGAGATATAGCATATCATTGAACAATTAAATTATTTAGTCAATCCAGTGGTTAAGCTTGGGTCAGCTTTGAAGGGTAAATTTCATTGCTGGGATACATTCTTGGCTATGAATGAATGCATGAATAATCTTTCTTTGAACCTTAAGATGCACAATAGACACAATAACTCTTGAGTTGAACTCTTTAGAGTGGGCTGATTTATGGGCAGCTGTTGAAAGTGCTCCTAGCCAAACTATTTTTTCATCTATGAAGTAGAAACCTGTAGTATATTAATTACTGTATACCATTGCAATGGTAGACAGACAAAAGCTGTGCAAATCTTTACTATGGGTTTTTAATTTATAGATTAAAAGAAAAAGTAATTATTTTGACATGGTACACTGCCGTAAACTGAGAATCACTTGTCAGGGCTCCAGCAGACAAATAGCTGAAGGCGTTATTGACCTCAACTGCTCAGCCAGTTGATCTGTGTAAGTTACCTCCCATTTAGCAGAGACAACAGCAGGGATTGTGTGTGTTCTCCAGTGCCAGCAAGTTCACAAACCTGCATAAGCCAGTGCTAGTTTCATTTGCATTAATGCTGTGATTGTAGGTGCCCAAGGATCCAACACATACTTGTTTCCACCCTCCTTGCTCTGAAGGCTGTAGCCTGAATCAAAGGGCTGCTGCAGATGTACAGGAGGGGTAGCATCACCCACTACATGAAGATTTGGCTAAATGCATCTGCTGGAGGGCTTAGTTTGCTAGAAAGATGTAGAGAGGTCTGCTCTGTGATAAGCAACAGTGGCTTGTAACAGCACCTTTTCAGTGCTGGGGGAGGAGGGAACTGTTCTTGTCTCAATACCTATTTCTGACCTATTGTGTCAACATTGCACAGTGCGAGGAGGTTTACTGATCACTGTAAGGCATTATGCATTATTAAAATTGTATAATGAAATTTGAGGTTTAGGGAGTTTTTCTGAGAATTAGTTGCAGAAGGAACAATTTGATTTTATTTTCTTTTAGTTAACAGGCCAAACAGATGGGAAAGCAGACCTGGAGTAGTTTTACTGGCTGGCTGCCATGATTCTGTAAATTTTGATTTGTGTGGATATGTAGCAGTTTTATTTTTCCCTTTTTGGAAATGTATGCCTGTAAGTCTTTGGGAAATTAATCATTGGTTTCCTGTGAAATGTGCACTTGTAAAACAAATGTTGTAGCAATGTGCCATGCAGACCCTGTGTTGTGTCAATTAGGAAGTGTGACATCAGCAAACTCCATAGACTGTCAAAGGCTAAAGCACTTTTCAAAGCATCGTTCCTTCACAGCTCTCCAGAGAAAGGATTAAAAAATGACAAAAATTTGAACTGCAGTTCAGTACAGTTTTATTGTTTGCCTTTGCCACTCAAAAGGCACATGGTTCATAATTCTACACAAATGAGATTTTTAATGCTATTTGACCTTACACTATTTTGTATTTGAAATTAACAAGGCATTAAAATTTGCAAAATCTGTATGAACAGCTAAGTGTGAATTGATCAAAACTTGGAAATCTTATATTTAACATTCCACATGGAAAAGATGAAAAATACAACTAATGTTTCACCCTTGGTGTATCTGCTCTTCACTTCTTGCTAATCCTTGCACCTCCACACCAGAATAACCTGCAAGAAAAGAGTTACTTAAGCATTTATTAACTGTGGTATTGATGATGATATCGCCACTAATTACACACCAAGAGAGCTACATTTAACAGTAAAAAATGCTAGGGATTTAAGCACATGACTGACAGCTTGGGTCATAGTTCTTTTTTTTTGTAGCTTTTTCCCTGGAAATTTAAAGAACTCCAATTCTCACTGTTCAGCATTTGAATCTTCAAGATGAAAAGGCCTTTCCTTCAAAGAGTTTCATGTTGTTATTTAAATGGTAATTGGCTCTGTCCTCAGTTTGACTGTGAGCATTTTAGCTTTAGTAGGTTTGCAATTTTCATTATTTTCAGTTTTGTGCTTCTAATGGAGGAGGTGATTTGGGGAATGACAAAGATTAATTGCAAATTTGGAAGCTAGTTACTAGTGACAAAAGTTGATAACTTTTGGGAAGGCACATATGCTATTTGAGGAACATGTGTTGCATAATGAATGATTTTGCTTCTGTAATAATCTCTCTTCTTTACTGGTGACTTTTACATCTGAGATAGTTCCCCCCTGACAGATGAATGTTTCTGTATAGTGTGAACTGTGAAGCAGACATAAATTATAGGATTTGTTAAGCTATTTGCCTGAAAACTTCCAGTTCAATACAGTGCTGTCTGAAGAGAAGGTCGTGGCCGTGAAACTCTGATCTCCAGGGAGGCAGTGCTTGATCTTTGGTGAATACTTTCATAATCTTCAATACCTTCTGGTATATAAGAAGCTGTGGTCCCATTATGTTTTTAGGAGACAAAACCAAATTTCACTTTAATTCCTATTCACTCCTTGCTGAATCAGACTTCAGTTGCTCGCTTTTTAGGTCTACTACCTTCAGCTGTAAGTGTGATGAAGAAACATGAAAACTGCTATCCCTGTTATCCAAGACAGGCTAAAATACTTGCACCAGCGAATGCATTGCTATATGATATTGCTATCATTGAAGTAAGTAAACTGATGTTGAAGAACATTGAAGAGCATGACGAGACACAGTTATATTTCCTGTGTCTGGTGACTTGGTTTTCATTCTACGAAGGCAGAAAAAAGCAAGACCAAACCAAACACAAACAAGCAAAAACCACACGAAACACTGAGGACCCTTAGGTGACTGAGCTGTCTTCATGCTGAACATTAAACAAGAACCTGCGGGCTTGGGTCAGAGAAACAAACAGATCAATGTTACAGTTTTCGAAATGCAACCGTTCAGTTTATATGTGTAGGGGAAAAAGGCATTTGAGGAGTCTACAGACACGTCTTTGTATTGGTGGTGTATCACTGAGGACTGCATTAAGAACCTCTGGTGTTTTCTAATAATGTTGGAGATATCTTCCCATTGACGTGTTCATTTTCTGCTGGCTTTAGACCACCCAAAATCACATCTCACCTGAAGCCTTTTTTCCTGCAGTCTCTTTCCTCCCCTCCCCCAAACGTATGGTGGATGTGTATTCATGTTTTTGCTTTCTGTTCAGAGAGGTATCCAGCTGGGAAAATATAGTGTGTACAATACTCTCTGCCTTCAACTGACATTTCTCATAAATTGCAACAGAAACACTGCTATCAGCAGCTTAATAGCAGGTAGAATACAGCTCTACATATCAAGTCTCAGCAGGATACAGAAACTATGGTTACCAAATTTCCAAAGAGAAAGGGTTGGGAGGGAAAGTTTTTATGTAAGAATAACTAGGGAGGGGGAACTGAGAAACATGTAAAATGGGTTCATTGAAAGCTGCCTTAAAAAAAAAATACAGAGGCTGACTCAGTGGCTTCAGCATTTGCTTTTTGCTGAATTGTTGTTTTAGAAGACCTCACAAGAGGTTTTCTATTTTAAACAGTGCAAAAAAAGAAGTGCAACAGTCTTTCCTCTTTGATCCTTAAACAAAAACTACCCTCCAAACCCATTCCTTGAAATACTTTTTGGAAAATAAGTAATACTTAACTGCTGCTGTAGTATAAGGTGTTTATGACAGAAAATCTGAGTCAGTCACAGTCCATTTATGCAGGAAACACAGGTTTGGTGGCAATAGACTAGTAAATAGCATTATGTTCCTAATCACAGGATTTAATTAGTTTCCATTTTGCCCCCAGCTCTGCTTAAACCCAAATCTTAACTGAAGAAGGTCAGCATAGGTTAGAAAATAACCTCACAGCATAGGTTAGACAATATATCACAATACTGAAATAAATGAATGGATTTAGGATTTTTTTTTGTTGTTTACTTATTTGGGTTTGTTTGGTTGGTTTGGGGAGGGTATTAAGTCAGATCAGATCTTGTTTGTCACTAGGCTGGTCTGCTCTTTGTGACCATGGCAGAAAGGACAGGAAATAATGATCTTGAGTTGTGGCAAGAGGGATTCAAGTGAGACACTAGAAAAGCATTTCTAACAACACGGATAATGAGGCTGTGGAGTAGATTGTCTAGCAGCTTGTGGAGTCTTGTGTTAGAGGAAATCTATGCAAGCATTTTTTAGGATAGATGCTGATACTGCGTCAGAAGTGGAGGGGGTGGACTGGACAACTTACTGAGGTCCCCTCAGCTCTATAGTCCAGTGATTTTAAGAGCAGGATAGTTCATAACTGATTTGTTGTTGCTGTTGTTTACTTGCCAGATGGGGATTTCCTAAGAAATTGTGACACAGTGTGTCACCTTCTGTATTTCTTTTAGATTTAAAATTAGTTGAACAGCATTAGTGAAATATTATACAATGGCAGTAAAAATGAAATTGTGCTGCCAAAACCAGGGCTATATATAAATTATAGCAGGCAGCTATTAATCAAGGGCTCATGGGAAACAAATATGGAACAGAGAACAGCTCTCTTACGGGCAGCTTAGTGATGAAGAGACCAACTGTTGAATCTGTACAGCTGAAGGAAAAAGAGGGGAGTGTAGGTACTCTGCTGGAAAGTTACCCCTGTGCTGGGCTTAAACTTTAGTTTTTCATATCAATACCTAGCTAGTAAATATTTTGTAATTTTGAAGGACGCTTCTCCAGTGACCTTTGCTTTCCTGTAACATAATATTTTAAAGCTGTCTTATGAGGAATGAGGGAAGGCAGTGTTATAAACATAGTACAGCATATTGAGATCCAAGAATACCGTTGAGTCTGAGTGAGGCACATAAATAACACTAATCTTCCTTCTGTGAGGACAGCTGTTGGTTTCAGTGTGGAGAGTAATAAAGACATACTCCTCTTTTCCTTCAGTTTTTCAGACTCCTTTCAGTGGAATATCCTTACAGCAGTAAATAGGTATTAACATTTTTGCCTGTTTGTTTCTTTGAGGAATATTGGCTGTATGCTGAGTTTTGCTTGGAGAGAAGAAAAAAAATCTCTTCAAGGTCTCAAAGATACAGCCAGGTATATTTTATTTATGGCATCTATAAGACAGTTGGCAGCCAGCCATAAAGAGACAAATTTCACTCCTAGTCTTTCCAGTTTTCTCATAATTTCCTACCACCTATTGGTTATAGAATTCAAGATTTTCCTAGCTCAGTGGTGTTTTCTCTACAGCTGATTTTCCTGTGACAGAGAAAGAGAGTAATAGTGAGCGTTACCAACAATGTGCTGTTTGATTCATTTGGGTTCTTTCTGCAGTCTTCCCTTGCACTCCTGAAATTTTATGAAGTCTAAAGATCTCATGAATTTCTGAGTTGGTCTGTCATACAGTTTTGTCAAAGAACAGTCTTTACCCATCTGATTATCTAACCATGAATCTTTTTGCCAGTGAGCAACTGGCTTGCAAATACACAGTATTTCTCTCCGTCTAGAATCTCTAAAGAAAGAGGAAGTTTTCTCATGAACAGTAAGAGAAAACCCCACACTTCTCTAAAAGTATTTTATGCAGATAGATAGCTTACTGATCTCCCAATCAGAAGGCTTTGAAGTCAAGAGGTCTTCAGCCAATAACAGCCTAGCTTTTGATTGTGCCTTCTATATTCTCTAGACAGGACAGGTGAGATGGTAGAATCAGAAAAATAAGTTTAAAGCAGTTTTATCTAGACACAAATTCATTCTCTATGTCTGCAGTGATTGTCATTGTGAATATCTGAAATGCAGAGCAATTTGGAAGGTTCTGTATGCAGTGCCTTTGCTTTCAAAAACAAAACCCAGGTTGATTCAGATCTTTCTGGAAGCATTCTGGCTTGACTGCCAAGGAACTGTAGGTGGAAAATCCTTTGGAGAGAATAAATTATCTTTTTGTTCTCTGTGTGTTTGTGATAGTCCCCTATCAGGTAGAGCCTCCTATCCCTGGACTTTTATAGGCTCCTTTTAAGCAATTCCCAAATGTGTAATACTAGAAGTGCATATATTTAACACCTAAAGACAGACATAGCAGCAGCACAAATAGGATTTATTTTTTCTAAAACAGTGGGTCTTAATCTTTGAAATTTAAAAGTAATTGAAATACACTCAATGGCTGCCATTTTCCTTGGAGTAATTCTGGCTAGCTACTGAAAGAATCACCTGCAGTTTTTTGGTTTAGGGATGTGCTACTTGCACTTCTGAGTTTTTCAGGTTTACCAGATTTGCCTTGTGTCATTTGTCATATGAAATACTGAGTCATGTCTTTTCATTAATCTATATGTGGTTAAAGATAATACAAAATTTTATTTTCAGAAAAAACAGAAGCTTCTTGAAAGACATGGTTGTTAAATTCATCACCATTTAGGAAATGCAAATTGTTTCATGAGTGTGCTTATACCTTCAGGACTCTTATCAGCGTGAACAAAACATTTATACAAATAGTCTTTATGAACTCTTCAGTCAAGTTTGCATTTCTGATGGACCAAATGCAGATTTTGGTGTTCTCAGAAATAGTTCTCAGTCGATAAGCAGTGTTATCAAGAGAGGAAAAAGGGGCCTATACAGAGGAGTCTGCTTTCTGGGTGAGGAGGGAGGCTTCTGCCAAAGACTTGAGAAAGGCAGCCAGCTGTCATTCCTTTCACACCTTCCTGAAGTGTTACAAACTTCTTGTTGTGGCATCTGTTGTTACTGCATTTGGTTGTCTGCTGCTCAGAGATGTTGTCCATCAGCAGAAACCCCTGGGTGGAGGCATATGGAGGTCTGATCTTTTCCCCACTGGCACCCTTTCCCTGTCAGTGCTGCCTCCTTTTCTTGAGGAAGTGCCCTGATTCTGTGTGATTCTGCTCCATCCTTCCCTCTAAACATCCTTAATCTGCTGGTGATATTGCAGAGAAAAGAAAAGGAAATAAAAATGCAGTATTGTTTTTGCTGTTTACTTTTGTTGTTTCCCATGGTCATGTTCAGGTGATCTGTCCTGAAACACAAACACTCTTCTTTATAAGGCAGGTAGGTGAGTTACAGAGATGAAAACAGCTGTACAAACAGCATGAGAGGACCAAGATCAAGGGAGCAGTCTTTCCATGCAGTTGTCTCTCAGCCTACAGGAGGGTAAATACCCCAGGGAACACTCACAGTCTCCAGTGCTGTAACCTCATCACAAGAAATGCATTGGCTAAGTGGAGCAGCATACACACATTAAGACTGAGAGAGCCTGGTTTTATGCGAGTTCGATACATCACGCTGGTATTATATTTCACGAACGGGGAGGTCCATGCGAGGTATGTAGATTATTCCATGTACTACAATGGTAGCACCATTTCATTTCCTTCCTTCCTGACAGAAGCCATTAGCTGCAGTGGATTAGCTTCTGTCTGACTGGAAGTTGTTCTGACAAAGATGATCATGTAAGGAGTAAGCTGCAGTTTTATATTAGGAGAGAGGTCAGGTAATTAATGCATTGGAGGATTTGAAGAGAGAGAACAAAACACTCCCAGAAGCCTTGCTTTTGTGGCCAGTCAGAAGCAGCTTTCTTCATACAGACAGAGAGAACATAAATGACAATAAAACATCCAGTGGAAGGTTGTACTTAATCTGACTAAATATGACACATAAAGTCTTTTTCAGTCTTTTCTACTCCCGTTGCAGGCATATATTTTCAGACATTCAGTACACTTCCCTCTCCCTTTCGCTTCTATATAGAGGTTGCAGAAATTTAAATTAGCTGACATTATCAGTATCCTAAATAGAGGATTAAGGGTTATACTAGTGTGATCTGGTGACAGCCTAGTTCAGACACGCCATTTCAGTCCTTTTTTTTCCCCACTGTCTGTTACAGTATATTACTAAGCACAAATCACAGTGTCATGGCGATTGAGTTCACAAACACTGTCGTCACAAGGATGGGAAATTAAAATGTTCCTTGGCGAACTTTGTAAAGAAATTGTGGGTGAGGAGTGTAAATCACAATTAGGCTGTCGGGGCTTTTGGTCAGTTTAAGGTGCCCTTTCTAGCACAAGCCTGTATTACAGAATGAAGGGAGGAATTTTCCTCATTAATTCATGTGGCAAGGAAATGAAATAAACCACAAAGCTTGTACTACAAAGTTTTTATTGCTTCATAAATTTTATTGAGATAGAAATTAACCAGTTTCCTCTGTGTTTTAAACAGAGTCAGTTTGTGTTTATTGACGAAGGGGAAGCTCATCTGTGTTCCAGAATAGGTCTGTTTTCTGTTAGAAAAGGCTGCACTTCAGAGATACTGTGTACTAACTTTACACACCATGCCTAAGAATATGTGGTTTGGGATTTCTTAATTTAACAACAGTTTTTCTACCTGGTTGTTTTTGTGATAAGCAGTGAAGTATCAGGAAAGAGGTATCAAAAGATAGGAAAACCACTGCGAGATGCAGCAGACATACCGAAGTCAATAAATGTGTTTATGCATTTGCCAAAACTTTTTAGCACTGCATCCACATTAGGGCTGCTGCCATGTTTGCTGAAGCATTCGAAGGATGTTCTCCTGCTCATTTAGGGAGGAATATAAGCATGGGTGTGTTACATTGTGGCAAACATATTCAATAATGTCTTTCATTTGAGATGTATTATTCATGGAGAGTTTTAAGCTGCCCTAAAACATAAGGAACATACACAGCTTTATTTGGGTGCTTCAATACAGACAGGTTCGTATTTGAAATGGAAGCTTAATGATCTGTGACTATCTGAAAGATGAAAACGTATAGGCAGAGTCCTTGAAACGTCACCCTTTTTTTTTTCTCTATTTTTACGATAATGATTGTACAAGATGGGATTTGCATCTCTGAGCAATGAGTTAAATACTTCCAAATCTCCTTGAAATCAATTTCTTGTGATCACGCATGCAGATTGAAAACCATGACTTTGAGATTTACATTCTGTGAATAAAATTTACGTTCCCTGAAAAGCAAAGAAGGCTGTCATTTCATGCTTCCTAATCTTCATTGTCTATTTCCCTTCGGTACACACAAGCCCAGCGCGCCTGCGCACAGTGTAGAACAGCTTTCTGCTCTGTCGATTTTGTTTTATAAAAGCCCTGTTTACTTTATTGCCTTTATCACATCTGTAAAATTTATTTAAGCAATGGCAAATTTCTCTTTTGGGCCTGGAGTCTAAAAGGAAAACTCCTGTCAGGCTATTGGTAAAAGATTTGTTGGATATGACTGTTCATTAAATTGCAAGGCTCTGTGGGTGAGGCTGGCTGTCTGAAGCTGCTGTGAGTAGGTGGGTTATGGGCTGTACTTGGTGAAAATACATAATCAGGGAGACGAATGTGCTTCAGCAGCCTCTTGTTTTGTTCAACTAAAATGGGTGTTGATTTTGGAAAGCTAAGCAAAATCACTGTCATTTTTCTAAATCAGATATCATTCATCCTGCAGAGCACTCATGAAAAACAGAGCTTGGGTTAAATATAGCAGCATTCAGCTTTGTAAGTCGACAAGAATAGCACTACATTTATTTCCGTTTTAAAAAACGGCCAAACTGAATGCAGTGCCTGTGCGTGGTAGCTAATTGACAGCGCTGTAAACAGGAATCCTCATACACTGCAATTGTACAGTCCAGGATGCTGCAGTGCTTACCTTTGCACGCTGCTTTGACAGCTTTTCTCAGCTACGTCTTATGTTCCTGTAGGGACAAGAAATGTAATGTTGCACATGCTATTATTTTTAAGAAAGGAAAGAATATTCATAAGAATAACTTGAGTTACTAATACTGTCACTGTTTGATCAACAGTAACTACATAAATAAATTGAAAGGCCTGCTCTATTTTAATTTCTATTATGCTGCTCCAGTACTACCAGTGCTTAGTGCTCTGTTTATTCAGGTGTCCACCTAAATAACTGAAACTTCAGTAGAATCTGAAAACAAGCTATTTGATGGACTGCAAATTGTGAGTTCTTCTTATTCTTCAGGGTGTAAATATGCTTTCAGCTGAAAGCCAGGGAGGAAGGGGAATCTTTCATTTGAAACAAGGTTTTAGTCTACACTTGATCTCCTCCGGTTTTATATGAAAAGCCACATTGGACTGAGTGACAGCTGAAAAGACAAGCTGCTGTATCAGGGGATTTAGCAGAAGGAAGCTGCTGTTCTTTCAACCAGCACCTTCCCAGAAAGGTCTCTGAATCTCTTACCAGTTCAGTCCAATTGTGAGGTCGGTGCACTAACAAATACATGGATGAAACAGTTTAATTGAAGTGCCTCTCATTGTTTTAGTACCGATATTCAGTTTTAAGAAAGTAAATAAATATTCCTTAAGGCTATCAAGTTCTGTTCTGTAATTTGAAGTGAGATTATCCTTCAGCTTTTAGCTGAAGTTATAATGCCAGAATCATCTAAAGCTACAGCTTAGTTCACTTGAAAAAAAGAGAAAAAAGAAAAAGGAAAAAGAGACACTCTCTTCTTTCTGTTTCGATATCCAGCGAAACCAATCTCTGGAGATAGTGCAGTTGGTTTCTGCAAGTTGGTCACAAGTTCCATTCCTATCAAAACTAGTCCTTAAAAATTTTCCTCCACACCACACGTTTTAACTTTGATAAATAGAAAAAAAAATACATAGAAGACTTTGGTAATTATAAAATCTATTCGTGTTACACAATGTTGAAATTATTGCACAGAAAAAGGGTTTCTGCGTATTTGGTGACAGCAGATTATGATTCTGTAAATTACCTGTTAGTGGTAGTAAGATTTATGCATGCAATTGATGTGATACACAGTTGTTTAAAAATAATAGTAATAATTAACGGTGAATGCTTTCAAAGACAAGTCTGTGTTCTATGTGAAGCGTGTAAGAGTCCCACTTAAATGCTCTTTAGACCTCAGGAGAACGCTAGGGAAAAATAATGACATGGTGATTAGTTGTGAAAGTGTTTTTCAATTTTGAGCACAATGTGATATTGATTTTGAAATACTATAGAGTGACTAAAGAAGAATGTATCTGTTTGTCCACAGTTAGCATAGCATGATTCCAAAAGGGATATTTTTAATCAAATCTGGTTTGGTCACTGGTTTTCTAATACACAAGTTATGTTATAGAACATATCAACATTTGTATGACAGTTCTGCATGACTGAAAGGTTAGTGTTCTTGCAGTGCATAAAATTATCTTAGGAAATCTTTCTCAGTATGTGAAGATGAGGAGTCTAGCTGTTTGAATGTTACACTTTTCTTTCACACAAGTATATGCCTAAGGGCTGATCTTTGTCACTGATGATTATTAGCAATTACGAATGTGTTACTTTCAGGGAAAAGGCTTTTGGGCCATTGTTGCACAGCTCAGAGTCAATAAACTCCGAGCTGCTCATAATAGCTTTTCTTTTTCATTGAAGCCTTGGACTTGCCCTAACTTCATGAGAGCAGAGGAAGAAAGAACACAATAGGAGCCATGGAGTTTGACTTAGGCCTAATGTGAGGAGGCTGTAAAACCTGTCAGAGAGCTTGATTGATTGGCTCTTGGGCTGCAGTCCTCAGTGCAAAGCAATAATGTTCCTGCCTCTTGTGAGAGGGTTGGATGTGCCACCTGGGGTCAGAGCTTATCAGCCTCAGGGGCCAACATTTCAGATGAGGCCAAAGTGCAGTCAATAATTTATACAGAAATTTGTGTGTAGATCCTGGACTAAAGCAAGGTTTATCTTGATATTGTTTGTCTTATCAGTGAAATAATTAAGTCACATCTGAAAGTCCAGCCTCTTTTTTTTTTTAAATTTTAGTGACATGGGAAAATAGTCTCCTAATACTAAAATATGTGTTTCTGTCATCATGTTGGTTGTACTTTAATGCAGGAGGCATGCCTGTGATGATCCTTTGAGGATGTTTCATTGCCAAAAGAAATGTAGAGATTTTTAGCTTATGTCAGGATTCCTAGAACCCTAAGGTTTTACTTACATTTTTTGCATCATTGGTCTGTCCTCAGTGTCTAAATAGTTTGTTTCTAAACCTATGAGGGTCAAAGGTGGATCAGCTCTGGTGCATGAAAAGTCTGTAGTAGTGCATGAAAATGCTGTAGTAGTGGCATAGTTCACAGCAGGTCAGGGAAAACTAGCCAGGCTCTTATTAATCAGTGGAGAAATTGGGGCACCCTACACAACAGACACTTAGAGGAAAATCGTCCAAGCAGTCGCTGGCAAGAGAAGCCTAGCAGAAAGTGTACTGATCACTAGTGGGAAATCAGTTTGCTGGTAGCATGCCCTTGCATTGCATCAGTATTGACAAGCAGCTGAAATAAGGCAACTGGTTGACTAGATGTTTTACTGCTTTATTCATTTGGGATGTAATTTAAAACAGAGGAAAAAGATCACAGTGAACTGTTCTGCAGAACTCTGACGCCTGTTGAAGTTGGTTAGTTGGTAAGTAGCTCACTTCTGTTCTGTCCCAGCAATATTAGTACTTTGCTTTAGTAGATGCTAACAAAAGCCCCTTTACTTTTTTCTCAGGGAGAATACTATTAGCCATAGTTCGTTAGGCTTGTTTACAAAAAAGAACTGGTGTCTTCTTAGGTGTGTTGCTGAAATACTTTGATCTGTGCATCTTTTCCCCCACTAAAATACAGGAGTTTTACAATAGGAAGGACAGCACTGCCGACTGCCTTTTAAGGAAAAGAACTAGTTTGTGGGATAAGAGCTGTAAAAATTATGTAGGATTTACTCTTGGCCATGCTTAATATTTGTGTTGTGGTTTTCAGGTCTAAAAGGTGGAGTTTGAAGCATAGTTTGAATTTTAATCTCTTAACTATAGCAACAAAAGACCTTATAATAAGGTTACTCCAAATCCAAACAAGAACCTCACATGTGTAAGGTTCTTTATCTGGTTTTCTTAGACAGAGAAAAAAATGGAATAGTGGGCCTCACCTAACTATACTTGATTGATTCCTTTTCAGTGCATGGGTGGGAAAGAGGTAGAAGAGACAGAACTCCTCATTTACAGTTGCAGTATTCATAGGACTCTAAAGTCCTATGCTTGACTATACACCATGCTTGACTATACACCAATTTTAGCCTTATGTATTTTAATATGAAGTTTCATGGTAGGGTTATTACTGTTTAAGATTCTAATAGAGTTTACCTGCACAAACATAAAAGATGAGTCCCCGCAAGTCCCACAAACTGAAAGAAGAGGTACTTGTCTCCTGTTAGCTGTAATAAGAAATCCTGAGGGAGCTTTGCAAAATAAATCCCAAATGTTTTTTCTCCCCTTCCCCTTTGTCTTGTATGTGTCTGTCTCAGATATTCACTTACACTTTACCCAGGCTGAGGACAATGAAGTCTTCATGAAATAAGTAAAGCTTAATGTAGAGAGAAAAAGAGATGTAAAATGCACTTCACTAGATTTTCAGTGTGTTCAGCCACTGCTTTAAATTGCTGTTTTAAATTCCAGTGAGTGGAATAATAGAGAAGTTATCATGTCTAGTAGCTGCACTTGTCCTTTGTAAAGAATGGCTTGTTAGGAGGCTTTATGATTTACTGAGGCCACAGCTGGCTGCCAGCAGAGCTACAGGAACGTGTTCTCTCTTGGGCCTGGTAGCTAGAGATGAAAAGAATCCAAAGCTGGCACAAAAGCAAATGAATGCTTTGACTTTAAATAAAGCATCATAATTTATAAGAGGCTCTGCGTCTCAATCCCAATGAGGTACATGGATCAGCAGCAGCTCTTTGAGGATGAGCAGAATTGTCTGCCTGGCTTGACTGCAGTTCTGGTATCTGCAGTCTACAGATTTGGAAGCATTTTCATGGTTTGGGCTTGGAACTGGTTCTTTATCCATGCTGTTTCTTTTCCACAAATTCTCTCTCTTCTGTCTCCCATTCCTTTACGTTTCATTAGCTGCTCCACTGTTTGATAAATAATTGTACTACTGTTTGCACCTGGCGGCTCTTTATCATGATGTAGGGCACTGAGA
Organism: Pampusana beccarii; assembly: GCA_013399365.1. Taxonomy (NCBI): domain Eukaryota; kingdom Metazoa; phylum Chordata; class Aves; order Columbiformes; family Columbidae; genus Pampusana; species Pampusana beccarii. The sequence goes on from VWYH01009481.1 coordinate 79,967, forward strand.
ATCTAAGCACCAAACACACCTGAAGGTTTGTAGGTGCATTTTGGCATCTATGTTTGGCATATTGTTGGTATCTATCTTGGTTTTTAATCACCAAGTGAATTGTTCCTACAGTAGCAGACTTCAGAGCAGGGACACAAACTTCTATTGAGATGTCCTAATACTCACCCTAGGAAGAAAAACAAAAATGTATAAGCTCCTTAAGAGGGTTTTTTTGTTTGTTTTNATACACACTTCCCTATTTCTGCAGCTGTTTCTCAACAGTCTGCTGATGAAAACAGTATTTCTGTGGTCTAGTGTCTGAGATGAAGAATAGAGGCAGATAATTCTTAAAGGAACTCCTGAATGCTTGTCAGGGTAAGAAAGTGTCTTTGGTTTTCCCTTTTTGGTCTTACTGTTTTTCCCTACACTCTGGTCTTGTTTTGCTTTGCTATTTAGTTGCTTTTAAGGGTGAAAGAGTTTAGGAGAGAAATCAGTAGCTGAAGAGATCCTGTAATTAATACAAACTGCAGGAAGCAAGTGTCACAGATGAGTTGAAAAGCCCTGTGTTCTGTTGCTTATCTCAAGTGACATATGGTATTAGAGCACAAGCAAAGGTAGTGGATTGTGGGGCTTCTTTTTCTTCTGCTCTAGTGGAAGGCAGAAGAGTGTCCGTGTGTTCCACAGGGCAGTAATATAGGAGCTGAAATAGCACTCCTTGAGAAGCGAGTGGGAAATTCAGGGGATTACAGAATGGCATTTCCTTCTTCTCGAGATTGACATTTTTCTGTGTCAGGCTATGTGAATCACAGTTATGATTACTGAAGTAAAAGAGAAAAAATCTGCTAGAAACAAAATACTTTATTTCTGAAACAGATTTGGTTTTCTTCAGAACACACAGATGTTAAATGATTTTCAACTTGCTTTTTTAGTGTCAGCTGAAATAAAGTAAGACTGCAGTTTTATTCTCAAGCTTCAGTAGAACAGTGAAGTGGCTCAGTTCCTCTGGCCAAAGAAGAGGTAAGGTTTGTGCAGAAGCAAATCTTTAGTTCTACTCTGGAGGTCAGAAATCTATGGTTAGTTTATAATAACAGTAGTGGCACATTTTCCTGGAAACACTGCAGGCATGTGGTATGACATTCAAGAGGTGTAACAGCAATTTATCTGAAAGTTTTCCTGGTCCTGTCCAAATCTAATCTCTTTGATATAAATCTGACAGGAGAAAATTATGTTGGTCGCTGTTACTTCATAGTTTTCAAAACCACCGTTCTAAGTAGCTTGTATTTTCAGTTGTGGATAAACCTAAAAGCCATTTGGGATCCAATCTGATGTACTTTCTGGGGTATTACCCACTTTTCATCTGGTCTTTTATTGCACTTTTAATGAGTGTAAAATGTAGCCTTGTATTTGATTAGGACTATTCGTTTATCTTTCTGCTCTATTTGCATTTAGATCTTGCTTATTGGTTATTTGTTAGGCAGACTGTCTTTAGAAGAAATGTACACTCAAAAAATTGTTATTGTAGCTGATAAAGGACACAGGCATTTTTATTAGATGCTGCCCTGTTTTCCAAAGCCAACCTGCCTTTAGCATTTCAGTCCAGCTATGACTGAGCCATTTCAGCTCACCTTCAGCAACAAGTCTTCCTAACGCCTCTTCTGTTGCATACTGGTGCTGGAAAAGGATAATGTTACTAGGGAGACAAGAAAAATAAAAGAAACCAGAGCTGCTTCTAGCTGCCCATTCAACTGAATATTGACCAGCTGTCTTCATGAGAAAGAAATGGATGGCAGTGAATAAGCTAGTAAGAGTAGTCTAGTTTTCCAAGAAGCTCCATGATTTTCCCAAATCAATACAGCTCATCAGGTTTCAGAACAAAGGCTGTGGGAGATGTGACAGTGATGGAAGTGCCTGTGTGTTCTTTTGTGTATTAAGTACAGCGGCATATGGGGAAACAGGGCTTCTTCAGTTATTTCAGTGTTTATTCTATAAACCTCTAGATTAAGAAAACAGAGTTATGTGGGACGAAAAAATTATCTCCTTGATGGCCCAACTCCATGGCTTCAAGAGGTGCTCCTCACTGTATAGTTGATGCTTCTTTTCTGAATGCAAATGGCAGTGTATAATGCAAGTCCAGGGAATATATGTTTTGTTTGTGTATCATTAAAGGTGTAACACAGCTTTTTCAAGCTAAGGTGGTGGTTGCTACTCTAAATATACTGTACTGATGACTTCATAATGAAGGGGGAAAGAAATGGCATGCCATTTGAATGAAATGTCCATGAAATTTAGGTGGACGTAACTCGGAATTTGCTGGAAATCACGTGGATATGAACTAAGTTTGTTGGGCTGTTGAAGAAGCTGCTGTACTTTATTTGGCTAGAGTGATGCCAACCTTCTTTACCCTCCAGCAGGGCAACGTTAACTAAAATAGCAGGTTTTAGCCTCTCAGCCCTTTAACCTTTAAGCTTACTATGCTTTCATAAAGTACTAAATTAACACCACAGCTAAGCGTCTCAAAGGTTTATGACTCTACCAGCAGTATTTCATTATGCCTCTTTTCGTTAATGCTATCTAATCTTCTCAGCTTCATTGCTGTATAGTATTTGTTCAGATAAAGTCCAGTGTCCAGGATGACTAATTGCAGATCTGTGCTCCAGATGGTTTGATTACAGGATGTGGTTAAATGACTTTTCAAACATTCAGCACAGCAGTAGGGCTCTAAAAAAACCAAAATCAAACCCCTACCAACCAAACAACAACAAAAAAAGAGTCCACTAGTCTTGCATTTCCAGGCCACCTGACAGTCATTACATTCTCAGGCTTGCTGATGTTGATGTCTTTTACATGTGCACCTGCTGTAGATGCAGTTAAGTTCATGTGCTGTGCTAGATACAGAGTGTGATTAAAGTAGTAAATAAATTGTATGTGTACCAGATCAGTATTCAGTGTGGAAGACTTGACTTTATACGTAGAATGTTTACTGTTAATTTTAGATTACCTTCTTGATGGAAGCAATCAGGGAGAAATAAGCCATTTGCATTGCAAGTCTAACATAAACATTGTTCTGTGTTTTGCATGCCTGGATGAACTGCAGGTGTATATGTGGCTCTGGGATTGATGATGACGTGGTGGATGTTCGGAGGCAAATGAGTTATACTGCTCTTACTAAACCAATGGCAATGAAAAACTGGAGATAATCCTAAAATTACCGATTTTCATCTTGTGGCTTTTTGCACTTAATATACTTTAGTTCTATTAGGACAGTGATGCCAAATAGATATATGTGGAATTAAAAAATTTTGCAGTACCAGATGTGGAATAAAATGTGTTTAACCCATGGTGGCTGTGTAGTCACTGGTGACAGATATGCTATGGTTTGGCTGTCCCAGGCAGGTCTATATTATTTGTACTTGCAACACTGGGACAAAAGGCAAATGGAATTTGGTTTGCAAATGAATTTGTGGATTCACTGATCATGGGGATACATGGAATTGATTTTGCTGTAATGTTACACTAAGTGATAACGTGATGCCTTTTCAGTACTGAGAATTGCATCTCAGCCTTGAAGACCTGCTATGCCACAGGAATATTCGTACAAGAATTTGTCATATTAAACCTTTTAGAAGTCATCTTATAAAAATTACTACAAATCATAGTGTACTTTGCGAGATCTTCCTCTGGCATCAGCAAAAGTTGTCTAAAATGGCACTCAGAATAGTAAAGGCAGTAGGCAAAACTGTTAACCAAATGGGAATTTTGAGCAAATAGGACTCCTTTTGTGTTTAAACATATGTGACTTACATGACTTTTTAAATATAAGTGACTTTTGGTGACTGAAAAGCAAACAAAGTATTCCTAGTTTTGGAAGATTATTTAAATGTTCTTCAACAAATCAATTACAGAATTGTTCAGAAAGACTTCACACATATCTGCTTTCTCCAGAATTTTGCAGCTAGTTTTGAACTGATTCTCAGCTAAGAACAGAGGCAACAGCTCCTTTTACAAAAATGAACGCATACCCATTTACCCATTCAGATAACTGGTCTTTGAGTTTTCTGGGAAAATAATCAACTTGAGCTGAAACAGAATTTTGTAGCAGTTGTGATCTGGATACAAAAGCAGCCTATGCTGTAAACATCAAGTCAGGCTTTTCAGTCTGATTGATTGAGTAATGTCTACTTACATTGGACTTCGAATGTGTTTGTTTTCTAAAGGCAGTATTTTCAAAAACTGGGCCCTGCACATAAGATATTAATGTGATAATTTGATTCCTAACCACATGATCTCATTTTCAAAGTTTTTAGTACAAAGCATAAAAACTCTTGGCTTATGTCCATTGCAGAAAACAGAGTCAAGAAATAAAAAGGATTAGTATCTATTTTAGACTAGATCCTTTGGTCTTCTGTTGTTTAGATGAAAGAACATCTGCAGGAGTGTATCCTGTTAGATCTGAGTAGATCCTTGAAAGCTTGATGTGGCTACAAGTGTAGTGCAAAGGTAGTCAACATGCATGGTACCCTGGCTTGATACTGAAGGTGCCTTGTGGTTGTGATGTTTTTATGTCAAAATAGCACATCTGTACTTGTTAGGCAGACTTTAAAAGAGTATGGCTCTCTTTTCAAATAGTGAATGATGAATTTAGGTAGTGCATTTCCAATTTGTGATGACATATTTCCTTCTAGAAATTGAGTTAATTGTGAGTAGCCAATTTTGGTTGTGGTCTTTGTTATGCAGTCACTGAAAAGAAGGAAGGGAAGGGAAAGAGAACAGATACATCACATCCACAGAAATCATAAAAAGTGCTTCTTTCTGTAGATTTCTGAAAATAATTTTATTGCAGATCATTTTTGTGACATGTGAGCTTTCATTCCATAATAAAATCCAGGTACAAATTGTCTCAGTTATTTGGTACAGATCGTTACATTATATCTATCAGAACTGCTTATGTAAAATGGTTTTTTACTCCTCTAGGCATATATTAACTTTTCCTGTCTGTTGTTGGGTAATTTTTTGCCATAAACATTGTAGTTACGAATGTGATGAATAAAGAAAAAAGCTCATAATGGTACATGCACTGTGAAGGAAAACAGCAAAATACAGAATCTTTTCTTGCTCCTAACAGGCTAATTAAATTCCCCTCGATGTTAAAGGAGGGACTTCCATTGGCAGTGATGGGCACTGGGTAGCATCCTGTGTTCACCTTGGCTGTACATTAAGGTTTTTGTATATGATCCTGCCTTGGCTAATAATGGGTTTTGGCAGAAAAAGGTAGTATAGGTGATTTTCTTGTGTTAGACACTGTTTCTTAATTCTTACACATAAGACATTCACCACTTACTGTTTCTACTCATTAATGATAAAGAGTAGCATGGGTAGTAGCTTTTGAAATTTTTGTTTTCTTTTTATTGGCTGCTTTAATTTAGGGTATTTGACACTGAGGACTGCAGAGGATATTGATAATTTCAGATACACTGTGTGTAGTTATGTAGTTTGCAAATGGAATGATAAACTAAATTAAATCAAGAAATTTACACACTCACTTTAGGCTGTTTCCCTGTTACATCCAAAGTTAGTGAACTGTGCTCTGCTAATTGCTTAGACTCTTGAGTTGGCACCGTTACTTGGTAAAAGAAACATTTGCATGCTGTCAGAATATATTCACTATTGTTTGATCCAACCTCACAAGAACAGGATTAGATATTTGGCCAGGTTTCCTGAATTGTAATCTTAGAGCCCTGATACCCTTGGCTACACTGCATTACATGCATCTGAATTTTTCTCCTGTTCTTCAGTAATGGTTACTTTAAGTAGTTTAGTCTCTTGGGCTTTAAGGTGAAAATATGTATCTATATTCAGACATTATGAAATATGTGGGTTCCTCAGATTGTCTTTGCATTTTTCACTCTTGTTCAGGCAATGCTAAACAAATGGTTGTTACAGATGTGTAGTGTCATGTGTAGTCAAATGTAATGGGAACTCTCATTACAGGGGCTTCTTGTGACTGGACGCAGCCTCAGTGAGGTTTGGTCCTTTGTGTGATATGTTACTTACTTCAGAACGTGGAGGGATTATGTGTAGAGCCATGCCCCAGCACACGCACGCTCAAAAGCAGAGTTGGAACAACTCAGAGAAGGGTTAGTGCATCTATGACTGCATGCCCAGTGCACTCAAATGCAATACTCGGAGGTGAACTGGAGATTGCTGTAGAACTATTTGTGTACTGCCTCCCAGGCAGGGTGGAGGAGATCCAGCATGGGTTTTTGTTCTGAGCTTGAACTCTGACAGGACAAGTATTTTGGATCAAAGAACCTTGTAATAGTACATCCTGACTGGGTCCAGCAAAAGTAATCCTTTCTCTTCAGTGGTGCATCTGGTATGTAGCATGGACTATTTAGCTTTCTCCTCTCTGTTTTCATTTTCCAGTGCCTGGTCTAATAAACCTCCAGTTGCATGTTTCCTAGGGGTCAGAGCTATCTCCTATGTTACTTGTATTCTCTTGACCCATTTCCATGATAATCTTAGGAGATTAAATGAGCTACCTTCACTGCCAGTTCTGTGGAATCTTACCTGTGGCTGAGAAATGGGCTGTTCATTAGAGAAAGGAAATTTATTCCTTGCCACAGTTGTTCCAACACAGCATGAGGATTAATCTTTCCTCTTACATACATACTAGGGCCTTTGCTAAGACTAACAAATGTAATGAGATACTAAATGTAGCTGACTTTAAGGGAGAATTTACTTGTGTTTGCTTCTGAAGTATTGACTTTCTTATCCTGGAAGGTCATTTGAATGTCTTCTAAGAATTACTGAAATGTGTATTGATTTCAGGGTTTATATTATTATACCTACTCCATGCCTTCTACTTCACCTTCTTTATTAATATAACTAGGTCTGTTATAAACATAAATAAAGAACATGGAGAGACAGATTACAAATACTAAGGAAGATGGAGAATTATTTAGGAATACACCTTGATTTAAAAAAAAAAAAAAAAGGGCGTTTTAACAAAGGATAAAGCTAAACTAGCGGGTGGGGAATGAAAGGCACAGTTAATTCTCCCATAATACTCCATGGGAATTCAGAAAGCCCTCTTCGCTTTGTGCATTTAGGAGACTGGACAAACACTGGCAAATGGACAGTAGGGAGCAATTGTGCTGCTGCAGGGGGAGGGGTTGCATGACACAATAGAATTTAGCGGTGGAAAATACCCATTATTTTCAGTCGGAGCACTATGGAGTCACAGCTGACAAGCTGCTGAGGTGGAGGAAACGCATCAAGGTTACCACAGAAACACTTTTTTAATGCCTCTCTCTAGTGTGCCGGTGGCAGATGGGAACATAGCTTGGAGTTGCTTGTTGCGAGGAACAGTTTCCACTGACAGGTATTTCCTTGGTCGATCTCCTCTTGCTCTCCACATTTGTTGCCCATACGTTTTGGTGGGTCTGGAGGATTCGAGACACGGCGTGAGTTCAGCACTCAAGGAGAATGACACGGCACCTGGTGTCCCCAGAGCCCTGGTGGCAGTGCCAGGGGTGCTGTGGAAGCTCCTGGTCCCCACACCCACGGGGACGGTTCCACTGGAGCCTGCCAGGCCGCCCTCGGCCACGGGCGGCCCCATCTCCCTGCCCCACCGCGGCCTACTCGGGCGGTGGTTTCCATCCAAAAGGAGCGAGGGTGAGAGGTGTTTTGTTTTTTTCCAGGCTGCCAAGTTTGCGTAGACCATAAAAACACAGCATAGCGGTTTAACCCTAATCCTTGTAGGTGTTCAGAGGCTGGCTCTGACCCTAGCTGGAAGAGCCATTTATCTTTCATCCTTCAGACCGTGTAGCCCCAGCGTACAAAATTCTAGTTGCCTTATCATGATGCAACTTAAAACCAGATGGGGAATAATTTTCAAATCTGCTACAGAGAATTTTCGAGGAAATCCCTTCTTCCCTGGTACCTCCGCTAACAACACTTCAAATGCCTCCCCGCTGTTAAAAGGCCCCTGAGGAAATAAGCGCTGGTTGCATGTTTACCTTGGTGCAGCAGAGAGGAGGGATCGTTTTAGTACAAAATTAGAAATCGCACTGGTAAGACAAAGAAAAAAGACCAGCTGGAAACGTTCTGGCACAATGCCATTATTATATCCGTTACAGAAAGGCTACAGCTAGAACAAGGGAAGTGTAGAGGAAAAACAAATCACAAGGCTGGCAGCTGCGAGTTTGTGTCTTCATGCTTCTCATAAACTGGAAGCATTTTGCATCGTGCTTTTCTTTTCTAGGTAAAATGTATTTTTTTATTTCATTGTCTTTTCTAATGAGAAGAGGTTGCTGGTTCAATAATACTACTTCGTGTTTATCTGCAGAAGTTAATGAATTAAAGGGGTTGTTACGCTGGCTAGTCCATAAACATGATGATATGTTATGTGAAGAAGTGTTTGAGGGCGACCTGAAAACATTTGAATGGCATCTGCAACTCTTTTGTTGCTTAGGGTATCCTTGCTGTGCACACATTTTACAGGGGAAATTCAAATAAACCAGAATTAGAATGTCGGCTTTAGGTGGACAGATGAATTTACATGTAATAAAATTTATCAGTGGTAAAGCAATTAAATTACATTTTTTAAATGATCCCTCTTTCTCTGTATTATGATTCCTCCTTACTGTATGGTTGCAATTTCACATCTAGTTCCTTGCTTTGCACAGAAGAAAAAGCAATGCAAATAATAGACATTTCAATACATATCTGCTGAATAAAACTTGCAGTGAGTGTGTGTGTGTGTGTGTGGTTTTGTGTTTGGATGTATGCTATTTCAAATAAATAGAAGCATCATTATCATATTGTTCAAAGCAGATTCTTCTCAGTCACCTACTGATTTAAACACTGTAACTGGTGCTTAGTTTATGCTGGCTGGCTGCCAAGCAAAAGCAATTATGTGCAATAATAGCAAAATTAAGAGGTGAGTGTTGCTGTTTTACAGCAGGACATGGCAACACCCATTTCCTTCTGTCAGCTGTATCTTGATTACACACACAGTCACACAGGCACATACTCTCTCCTTGCACACATGCGCACGCACACACGGAGTGATCGTTGTCATTTGCAGTCTTTCCTGTGGGTTTTAACTTGAGGTCACTGAAACCAGAAAAGAGGAAGAGTATAGACCACAGTGTTTGAAAGCAAATGAGAATAAAGCTCTCACTTTGTGGGGAAGGAGAGAAAAAATGAGAGCAAAACAAAAAGCCTACCTCAATTTTTGTTCCGACTGTGATAATGCTTTGTTTTTCTCCCACTGGCAGGTGTCCTAGTGGTAAATGTTACGTGGAGGAACAAGACTTATGTGGGAACACTGTTGGACTGCACAAAGCATGACTGGGCCCCTCCTAGGTAGGCAATCATTCGAAGTCTGTTTTTTCTCTGCTGTATTTTCACCCCCAACCTCTGTCAAGAGACTGTACAGAGATTAATAAAAACCAACTGGTTATAATTGAAAACATGCACCAGTGAAATGAGTAATTCTCTGTTCCACTCTGAAATGTAGGGTGGAAGATTTTATTTCTTTTTGGTTTGTGTTTTTGAGAGGGAAGGGGAAATATATGGGATTCAGAGAGCAATTAATTTAAAAATGCATCTCTGTAAGTTTGGAAAATCTTTCTCTCCATTGTTCTATTAGGTGGTCTTGTTCTTACCATTTTTGTCTTTTTTTTATTGACTTGTCCTTTGGGACTGTGACATTCTCACTTAGAAGAAGGACATCCTTCCTTTAACATGATGATGGTTCTGTTATTGGGCGGGATATTGTTTTGTTATTTATTCAGTTCACAGCTCCTGCTCATGAAATCTGCTCTTGTTTATATAGGTTTTGTGAATCGCCAACAAGTGACCTGGAAATGCGTGGAGGACGGGGCAGGGGAAAGCGAGCAAGGTCTGCTGCAGCTGCAGCTGTACCTGGGAATGATGCAAGTTTTGCAGAATCCAGAGGACTTCAAAATAAGAATCGAGGTGGTGCCAATGGTAAGGGGAGGAGGGGCAGCCTTAACTCAAGTGGGCGCAGGACACCCCCGAACTGTGCCATGGATGAAGTCAAAGCCAGTCCCTCATCCACAAACAAGAGAAAAACTAAGCCTCCGATGGAGCTAGATTTGAACTCCAGTTCAGAGGACAACAAATCTGGAAAACGTGTTCGTACTAACTCTAGAAGCACTCCCACCACCCCACAGGGGAAACCCGAGACTACTTTTTTGGACCAAGGCTGCTCTTCTCCAGTGCTGATTGACTGTCCTCACCCCAACTGCAACAAAAAGTACAAGCACATTAATGGACTACGATACCATCAGGCTCATGCACATTTAGATCCAGAAAACAAGCTGGAGTTTGAGCCTGACAGTGAAGACAAAATTTCAGACTGTGAAGAAGCATTAAGTAACGTGGCACTTGAATGCAGTGAGCCAAGCACAAATTTGCCTGGCTTTGATCCACTAAAAGCTCCAATGTCTCCTTCCTCCATCACTACCCCAGGGACCCCCAAAGGAAAAAGGGAATTGACCAGCAATGGCCCCAGTTCAGTTATCAGTTCCAAAACTGGCAAGAATTCTGGCAAAAAGAAGGGTCTGAACAGTGAATTGAGCAGCCTTCCGGTAATTTCTAATATGGCAGCCACACTGGATAATTGCTCAGTAGCAGATGGCAATTTGCAAACCGAAATGCCGAAATTGGAGGCTGAAGGGTTAATTGACAAGAAAAGTTTGGGCGATAAGGGCAAGAAAGCGAACAATTGCAAAGTGGATAAAAACCTCTCCAAACTGAAAACAGCCAGGCCCATTGCCCCAGCGCCAGCACCGACTCCACCCCAATTAATAGCTATACCTACTGCAGCCTTTACAACCACCACTACAGGGACAATACCAGGACTGCCCTCTCTAACAACTACTGTTGTTCAGGCCACACCAAAGAGCCCTCCGCTAAAACCTATTCAACCAAAGCCCACAATTATGGGAGAGCCAAGCACTGTAAACCCAGCTCTCGCATCCCTCAAGGACAAAAAGAAAAAGGAGAAGCGAAAGCTAAAGGACAAAGAAAGCAAAGAGTCAGGAAGCCCCAAGATGGATTCTAAACTCGGAAAATTGGAGGATTCAAAAGGGTCTGGGAAAGACTTATCTGGACATTTTTTAAAGGACCATCTCAACAAGAATGAAGTGCTAGCTAATGGACTGTCAGAGTCTCAAGAAAGCAGGATGGCAAGTATTAAGGCTGAAGCTGATAAGGTTTACACGTTCACAGACAATGCGCCCAGCCCTTCCATAGGGAGCGCCTCCAGGATGGAATGCAGCACTTTGGTGAATGGACAATCTGCCATGGCGCCACTGCATGTATTGACACAAAACGGTGCCGATAGCGCGGCTGCTAAAACCAACAGCCCTGCTTACTCGGATATTTCTGATGCGGCTGATGACGGTGGCTCTGACAGCAGGTCAGAGGGCATGAGGTCAAAGGCCAGCTCTCCGTCGGATATTATTTCTAATAAGGACGGTGTTGTAAAAGGACATTCTTCAGCCACAGCACAGTCGGCTCAAGCGAAAGAGTCCCATTCTCCCTATTACCATGGCTACGATCCTTATTATTCCCCAAGTTACATGCACTCTGGACAGGTCAGTGCCCCAGCAGCTGGGAACAGCAGTACCCCACAGGGACTGAAGATCAAAAAAGAGACTGAGGAAGAGGCTGAAAAGAAAGAGAAGACTGAACCATCAGATGCCAAGAAAAGCGAAAGCACTTCCTCTAATTTGCAGCCACAGCATCAATCAGTAATAACACAAAGACACCCTGCACTTGCTCAGTCACTTTATTATGGACAGTATGCCTACGGGCTCTATATGGACCAAAAGTCCATGATGGCCTCTAACCCTGCTTACAGGCAGCAGTATGAAAAATACTATGAGGACCAGAGACTAGCAGAACAGAAAATGGCACAAACTGGGAGGGACTGTGAAAGGAAGAATGAACCCCCCTTGAAGGAGATTGGGAAGGATGACAACAAGCAGAAGAATATTCCATCTGCTACTATTTCAAAAGCCCCCTCAACTCCAGAGTCCAGCAAAAATAACGCTAAAATAGGGTCATCAGTCCCTAACAAAGGTGAGGAGACAAGCAAATCGCAGATCCTTTCCAATCACCAGCAGCAGCTTCAGTCTGACAGTTTCAAAGCCAAACAAATGGAAAATCACCAACTCATAAAGGAGGCTGTGGAGATGAAATCTGTGATGGACTCCATGAAGCAAACAGGAGTAGATCCAACCACAAGATTTAAACAGGTGAGATCGCAGGAAATGGAGCAAGACTGTCTTGATTTATTAAATCATGCAAAGTTTTGCCCCTGATTCTGCTATGTTCTTCTACCTTTGCAGCCAAACAAGCTCTGCCATCCTTTTTTTCACACTAGGTAGTACTTTAGTCTGTGAATAGACCAACACACCTTTCAGTTCAGCTGTTTGAAAAGAAAAAAAAAATCTTACAAGGTGGTGACAGAATCCAGGATTTAGACCTGAATAGACTATTTTAAATTACATGCATGAATAAAATAGAATTAGATTTCTCTTTCAGATGTAAATTCTAAGCAATTTGCTTAGTTCAGAAATGAGAAATTTCAGGCAAAATAAGCAGCTTTCATTGTGAGAGGACTTCTAAAATATATTTGAAACATGGTTTGAAGTGTTTCCTTTTTTTTGTTAAATGACAGTCGGCGTTTACTAAAGATAGGTGAGCTGGTTCTTTGAAGCTCAGCTCTTTATCTTAACCCAAGGTGACCTTTTTGAAACCATTAAGTTCCCCTTCTCTCCTCAACCAACCTCAAGCCCCTACAGACCTACACAATGGTTGAAATCCACTCTCCACTGAAGTCAGTGATGGTTTGTCATTGACTTCAGTGGAACCAGGAGTTCATCCAGTAGCTTTGTGCTGACCTTCTTAGATGTCAGACTGCCTTCCTTCGAGGTGATGCGACTGTCTCTGTGCTCTAAACTGGAGCCTCAATGCTTGATGCTTTCATGTTCTGGTGTGTCGCACATCCGAGACTTCACCCTTATGGGCTGTCTTTCAAGATGCGGTGGGGTCAGGTGATTGGGCGTTAGGGAGCGCTAAAGGAAGCTTGCTAGTACAGCTTCAGGTTGGAGAATATTTCTTGTGATTCAAATGACTACTTGAACCAGACTGTCCAAGCATCTACTTGTGTGCTTATGTTTCTGTTGCATGTGCCATAAATGTGTATCAATTGGAGACAGTGTTTACAATCAGCTCTTGCATTTCCTGAAATAGAAAAAAAAAAAAGTTACTGCTCAGCAGTGATTTGGTGTAGTCTTGTAAATAACTCACCTACCCAATTCTATAACATGTCTATAAACTGGTCTACGTAATATTTTATGCAAAACATATTTATGATATCCTGTACGTGTGCTTTAAACTGTGTAGTCCTGATCCTATAAATACTTACCCATGTGTAATTTTATAAACTTGAAGTAAGACGGACAGCTGAAGAAGTCTGCCTTAATGTCTGACTTCCACTGGTTCCTAAATGTCTGTAATATCGTGCAGGATTAGCATCTTTCCAGCTAGGTCAGTTTTTCAGGTTCATTGTTACAGGTAATCTAAGTGCTGTGGCGTATCATTAGCCAGCTTTCATTTTGTGGTTCACAGATATTTTTTTCTCTTTAGTGGGAAAATCTTTCTGTGGGCTTTAATTAAAATATTTTATGAATAGTATGGTCTCAGGACTTTGATACAATGCATATGTATTTCATGATTAAACTAGTTAAAGGCATGAGAAAGGATATAAGATGAAGCAATTGAATTTAATTTTGATAATAGTCTCTTGCTCTTTCATGGTAATATTGGTTTGACTTTGAGCAAGAGACACTCTGTAGCAAGCAAACCTCTATGTAATACGGATATGTTATTAAAACAGCTATTAAAAATACATTAACTGAAGTATGGGAAATATCAATAACAATCTTACTTCAATATCTAAGTTCGTAACAAATGTTTTTTTCTCCTCCATATTAGGATCCAGATTCACGAACATGGCATCATTATGTCTATCAGCCCAAGTACCTTGATCAGCAAAAATCAGAAGAACTTGATCGTGAGAAAAAGTTAAAAGAAGACAGCCCTAGAAAAACACCTAATAAGGAAAGTTCCCTGCCTAACCTTCCTGTCTCATTAGCAAGCATTAAAGAGGAGCCTAAAGAGGTCAAGCGTTCTGATTCTCAATCAATGGATGAGAGCAAGATAAAAAACGATGATCGAAAGACTCCTGTAAATTGGAAGGACTCTCGGGGTGCTAGAGTAGCAGTTTCCTCACCAATGAGTCAGCATCAGTCATATATCCAGTACTTGCATGCTTATCCTTATCCACAGATGTACGATCCCAACCATCCAGCCTATCGCGCAGTCTCTCCTGTCCTAATGCACAGCTATCCTGGTATGTATTCTGAAATTTGCCTTGCACGCTAGTTAAGGTTTACACCCTCAAAGTGCAGTGAAGCCTGCATTTTAATATTTCTGTTAGTAACTAGGCTAAATTAGAAGCTTGATGGGTGACATTTGTTTTGCTTGTGTTTCCACTAGAGAAAGTTCTGTAGATGAAACTGATTTAGTACAAGATGTTCCTTTTATGAACTGTCACAGTTCTCTGCTACAGTTTTCTCAACCCTTGACAGTCTGCTATTGCTGTTAGACTGACAGATAATTTATTGCCTATAAAAATATTCTAAGCACTTAGTGTCAGAATCATTATAGTTACCATTCCTTTCACTTAAACTTCACTGAAATGGCTATCAGCTCAGCCCTCTTTATAACCTCCATTCATCAGGGTAAACTAGGTGAAGAAATTGAAGAGCAAAGATGTGTTGGGATAGTCACGTGATCAGTTTTTGATGTTATCCTCTGTCCTGGCATCCCCTCCTCCCACCTTGATGTAACCAAAATGTGAAAACAGTAACTTGATGTGGTATTTATTGTTTACCTGCAGGGGCCTATCTCTCTCCAGGATTTCATTATCCAGTTTATGGGAAGATGTCAGGGAGAGAAGAGGCAGAGAAAGTCAATACCAGCCCAAGCATCAATGTGAAGTCAACCACTGAGTCCAAAGCACTGGATTTGCTCCAGCAGCATGCCAACCAGTATCGCAGCAAGTCCCCTGTTGTAAGGCGTCATCTGTTGTTACTGTTGAGTGGTGCATATGGGGAGGGGTAGAGAATATAATTTTAAGGAGCACACATTCTGGCATCAAGTTCTGAATGCATTATGCTTCTTTATAGTAATGCTTAAAATAAAAGCGATTTATAGTCATGATGCATCACAGTCAGTTCTGCATTCAGAGTCTTCCTGTCTTAAATGAATGGACTCACGTAGAAACATAGATTTAGAGATACCTCCTGGTGCATAGTTTATTGCAGTTAAACAGGAAACTCCTGTTTGGAAACAGATAATGAAATCAGAAGTTGTGCTGTGGGATTTGGTAATATCCCTTCCCTTTATTTGCCAAGAAGCCACATCTTCCAAATAGCAGATTACCAGCCTGCATTTCTGAAGATTTCCATGTTGGAGCAAACACACTTATTTTACTTTCAGATAAGCTGGTGCTAGTTTTAATTGTGAGCAAGTCACTGACTCCAATTCTATTTTTAAAAGGGCTTTCTTCCTATTCAGGCGGGCTTGATCCCCTGAGTGCATTAAAGCGGGCTGAGGATTCATTTACATCAGCTTTCAGCAGCTTAACTAGGTTGTTCAGGCATTGCCAAGTCAGCCAAGCTTAAGGGAACCCAAAACTAGAAGTCATTGTGGTGGCTTCAACCTGCAGTGTGTTGCATCAATATCTCTGTGCCTTGGAAAGTCTTCCATTATCCAGATAACACCAGTTTTAGATTAGAATCAAGTGCAAATAATCCAGTAGAGATACTACTTCTTCAGAAAATGTCAGCTTCATAATTTGAATTTAAAAGGTTGTGCCAGGTAATGGCAAGTGTGGTTTTGTTGTGATTTTGTCCCTTTTAAAATTCTCACATTAGTTTTCTTTCACCTTTATTACTAGACTGTGGAAAAATCAGCAGCTGAGCGTGAACGGGAAGCAGAAAGGGAACGAGACCGTCATTCTCCTTTTAGCCAGCGGCATCTCCATACGCACCATCACACACATGTTGGAATGGGTTACCCCCTTATACCTGGACAATATGACCCATTTCAAGGTGAGCAGAAGATTCCCAGTGGTGGGATTAACTTGCCTCATGGAGTTGTTACCTTGACACGGGAAATCATGCCTACATGAAGCATTTTGAAGAGAGATGCCCTTGTTAAATCAAAAGTGCTTTACATTTGGGAAGAAGCCTTGAAAATTCACAGCATGGACTAACACCAAATGAATAGTTTCATGCCTGAGAAATACCAACTTTTTTTTTTCCAAAACTGCGTGTTATAGCATTATTAAAGATGTACAGTTAGGCTGTCATTCGCGTGAATGTTTTGATTCCTACTGCAAACTGGCATTAACAGGCTGAAAGGCAGTAAAGAACCAAACCAAACAACCTCCTTTTTGTATAATTAGGGTTGTGTAAGCAGTGGAAGAAATGTAGCAAAGACAAAAGCTTTTTATACTGCACATATTTTATGTACAAGGCATTGCAGTCACAAGGGTTTGAGCTTGTTATAATTTGACCATCTGAAAGAGGACTCTTTGTATTTTGGCAAATGCAGTGCACAAAATTGCAGTCAGGGAAAAAGCAGCACAATAAGATGTTATTCATTCTCCCTAGGTTTTATACCAGTCTTGGACCGTTTTTCTCTAACCCTGAACTCCAGCTGAATTAAAGGAGGTTTCCTACCATGCGGCAGAGTACCTGCTATCACAATTGGTGGCTAAATGACATTAATTCATTACCTTCACTTGGTGCCTCAGCAGTTATTTTTCCTGTGTAGAAGTCTTGACATTTCTCAGTTTGATTCAGTGATTCCATATGCCTTTTGAGATGCATTATGCTTGTTCAGTAGGAAAACTGTAGAACTGATAAGTTATTATGAAAGTATTGTATTCTGAGCAGCTGGCATGTCGTTTCTGTAATTCACTGTGACTTTTGGTTCTTGTTGTTTCCTGGTACCTGTTATTTCTACTGAGCTTCCTATTCAGGAACTCATACAAACCACTTAGCATCATGCAGTGCAGTACTTGGAAAGGAATACAATAAGTAGGAATGTTGTATTTTCTTGTAAAATATCTAGCAAGGACAATTCAGTTTACTATATGATGGCATATTGATCATACCGGGCAGACTGTCTTAACACTGTTGCCTGAGACATTTGCCATTTATGTAGTGTTAAAACCCCACCATTTTCTGTTGGTGGGGTTTTTTTTGTCTGCTTGCCTTAGAAATGCTTCCTAACATTTCTCTGAGCACACAAATGTATTAAACCCAGAAGTACATCAACATTCCTTCGTTTCTTCTTTCCCTCAGGATTGACCTCTGCTGCCCTTGTTGCCACTCAGCAGGTGGCTGCACAGGCATCTGCATCTGGTATGTTTCCTGCACAAAGAAGGTAAATAGCCAGTAAATCTTAAATGATATATCTTAACGTAGAGAGGACAAAGCAAATCATAGCTTTTATAGCCTGATGGTCTGCAGTTCTTTGTATGACACAGTTTTTAAGGATGAAGAAAAACTTGGGACTTTGGCTTAATTGTAGTTTTTTTCTTTTTAAGGTGACATTTTGTCCTTACTTATGTCCCTTAACTGTAACATAGGTCGTTGATAGGCAACAAGTAGTATGTCTTCTGAGATTTTCCGTCGACTATGTTTTAAGGACCAGTATTGAGATAGATAGAGTGATTATGAAATATAATTTCACATCCAGACTTTTTATCAAAGGGTTTTAAAGTTCATTTCCAGTTAGATCCGTATGCTACCAGGAAAACTCAAGATTTTATCTATTTTGCAAGTCTGCCTGGTTTGCCGATTTTACTTTCGGAGAAGTTTGCTTGGGAGTCCATGAGAAGTGATATCGTATTTATGTTACATACCGATTTCACACATTTGCTTCTCAGTTATTTACTAGATTTTCAGTAGAATTTGCTTTTCAACCATCATCCTTGCTCTTCGAGAGGAAAGAGACTCTTTTGTATTATAATGATACCATCTCAAATGAAAAACCCAAAACTTTAGGGTTTCTTTCTGCCAGGTTAAGCCTCAGAGTTTAATGTATTAAATAGTACTGTAATGTTCCATGACTATGGGTGTCTTTCTGAAAGCTGACTCTGAAAACAAGCAACCACGTGAGGCTCTTAGCTGGAATTATTTGGGTGACAAAGGCTTGTAGCTGATGGATGCTAGGGTTTCAGGACCCAGAAGATAAATCCTGGCACAGGTTATCTATTGTTATGTTGTTCCTGGCAGGGGAGGGACAAGGACACAGCTGTCTGTCTTGCCTCCTTGGGATTGAGAGTACTGTGCATGTTTCATTTCATGGAGTATCCAAGATGCAGAAAAAAACCTAGGGGGAAAGGATATTGCATACTAAAACATTCTTCTTTCTCTTTTCAGAGAATGATGAGTTTGGAGATGTACATTGTCATGTGACTGGATCACATGAGGAAGCGCTTTATTACAGACATCAGTTCCATGGTGTTAATTTGAAATGCCTTAATGGCAGGCAAAAACCAGTCATTTCATTTTTGTAAATTGCAGATTTTATCACAGAGTAACAAATGTTGCTGTAATTAGACTTCTGTTTTTATATATATATATGCGTATATATATATATACATATATATATAAAAATATATATATANTAAATAAATAATGTTATGTATCAGTGTGCCTGAACCTTGCATACCCTTCTGATATTTCCCACAAGCTCTCAGAGAGGCTAACTGTGATGACACTTTGGTACAATGTAGACGTCTATTTGGTGGCTCCTATTAAGATGCATAAGTGTAAAATGTTACTGTATTCACTGTTTCATTGTAATTGTGTATTGTGAAAAATTATACCTTTGGAAGGCATGGGGATTCTAGTACCACAAAAACTGTGTTGTATATAATGTATAGATTTTAAATGGAGATAATGAACATCTGTGAATAATGAAATGTCTTTTTTGATAATCTTGAATGGCAGATAACCTAATAGCCTGCATACCAGAAGACATCTGTGATTGTTCTATTACTTGAATAGTCCTGCAGTCCTTTTTTTAATGTTTACAATTACCCGGTTTTAGAAGAGAGACTTTAATGCCATTGCCTGGTTACTTGTTTTATGCTGTAATCTAGTTTATTTTATGTAAAATGTATATTGAATGCATTCATTTTTATACCTGCCTTAAACAATTTGGCAATCAGAAGAAAGAAAAAGTTGTTTTATTCTTAGTGTCTATGGGCCACTTTGAAAGATGTGTCACAGGTGTAGATGTCAGGGGCTGCAGGTGCCACACAGCTGCTGGTGTCTGTCCCCAGAGGTTTCCCAGGGCTCAGTTGCTGATGGGCACCTGCAGCCACCCCCTGCGTCCCTGCTGGGCCTGTGGGATTGTCCTCTCCCACCGAGCGATGCAGGGCTCAACACAGGTGGCAGTGGACCTCTTTCAGTTGACCCCGATAGACTCAAAAAAGGCCCATGGTAACACTTTGTATGGTATTAGTGGAGCTTAAACTTCTAATACCTGTTTTAGAGAAGCTCTGTGTGCTATAAATTATAGGCAAATTTTTTCTATTATATATGTATTTCCCCCCCCCCGAATAGATGCCTAAAACCAGAAGACCTGTCAATTAAAAAAAAAGTCCCTTGCTGTGCTTAACCTGCATTACCACGAAATAAATATTTTATGTGGCTGTACCACCTGTTTTGTTACAGTGTGGTTAACATAATATACAGTAATATGAAATCACTAGTCGTGACATGAAAAAAAATCAGATTTACTGGTCAGGTTTTTAAGGCTTTAACCTTTGTCCTTTCCTGCATATCACAGTTATATTGATTGTCAAAAATGTTTTTAAAGTTTTACTGATTTTTTTTTTTTTGGTTTTGTGTTTTGTTTTGTTGTTTTGTTTTGGTTTTTTTTTTTTTTACAGGGTGAATTACTACAAGTTAAAACTTGTTCTTGAAGTCAGTTCCTTTCTTCTACCTTGTGAATACTTAATACAGAAGGATGAATTAAAGATTCCCAACAGACAAGCACACTTGGACTTTTTATATTACTATGATGAATCTGCCATTAATATTGCTATAATTGTTTTATTTTTATAGGCATAAAATAAGTTCCCTTAGTGACTAGTTATAAGGTTTATTGATTTTTACTACACATCGTTCATCTGTGGCTTACTCTTATTGTCTTGTTCTGAATACATTCAAAAGTCTCACAGTGGTGACATACTACAAATTAGCCTCATAAAAATGGGACGGAAGGGTGTTTTCTTTTGAAAGGGGATATTGTGAATGCAGGGCTCTTGAAAAAAATAAATGCCTTATTACTTCTATAGTAAAGGCTCAGATGGTTTTTGTGTTGAAATGTACCATTGATTTTTTTTTTTTTTTTTTTCAGCCTAGACCATTAATGCCTCTGCAGCAAAACAGATCTTATAAATTCCCACTATTGGTGATTTTGATTTAATGTGGTTTAACATTGAGTGTCGTAAGTAGCTGGAATGAATGACTCTGATTGATACAGGGTATGCAACATTTAAAGTTATAATTAGTGTTATAGCTTTAGTATATCCTTGAAGTCTGCAAGAGGGCCTAACATCCGTTTTCATTTACTGTCTTCCTCCACTTAAGGTTATAGTCTTCCCTCTACCTTTATAGCTTTCCTTTTGGTTTAGCACTTGTCGTGCTGACCTCCTTAAAGGCTGTGCAACACTGAGCATGACTCCCCTGGTTCAACATCCCCAAAGTGAAAAGGTATCCCCTCACATGTCCCCCTCACATGACACGCAGCTGCTGGGGTCATTTCATCCAAAGGATGAGCAAACTGAAGCAGCAATATGAGGAAGAAAATTTACAAACCTGGGAAGTAAGAGCTGCAGAGGCTGTTCGCCGGGAAGGGCAGCTGGAGCAGCATGATTCAGATACCCTGGCACAGGTTTCTGCAGGAAGGGCTTGTACTCCTTGTTAGCTCCAGCTGACACCTCCACCACTCTGCTCTTCTAGCAGCAGCGATCAGTGACCCTTCTCCTGTCTTTCATCCAGATGTTGCTGGATGTCTTGCAAAGGCGAAGCAGGGCTTATGCACCACAGTTGTTTATTTAAGTGTCCAGCCTGTTCATGGAATGCAGCTAGAGAAATGGAAGGTCTGTCAGTGGAAGCCCATCACACAGACCCAAATAAAACAGCCAGGGGGCTGCTGCCTGTGGCGCTTGTACTGGTAAGAAGTCAATGTGAACAGGGAAGGGGTTGGGGTTTTTTTGAGCAATCATGTAGCTCTAGACACTGAAACATGGACGACTGTCATGGAGGCAACCCAAAATTTAAACCAGACAGGTGACAAACTTTGTTCTAACTAAAGATCATTCAACATGAACCCAATTTTAACTGGGTTTATCCAAAATTATTCATCACTCTGATAATGTTTAGCAAACTACAGGTTCAGGATACTGGCTGGGATCTTACAGCTACACATAAACACACAGGAAAGATGATTCAAAATGCACACTCAGAGGACCCTCAAGGGCAGCCCAGAAGACACAATCACCCACCCATAAGGTGAGGACACCCAAGGATGTCCAGAAGGTGTGATCACTCGCCAGTAAGATGAAGGCACTCAGTCCTCAAAGTTTCCTTCAGCAGCACCCCAGCCCAAAGGGAGAGTCTCCAGCTGCAGACTCGCTGCTCCAAGGAGAACCAACTCAAATGGGGTCTCTGGTGGGGCACCATTTATACCCTAGATCGAATCAGATCTGTGGTTATATATGGTCAGCAGTCTAGACACTTCTCTCGACCAAGGCGTCTCATTGGCTAAGGGCCCGGTCTGTTGACCACGAGGCCTGGCCTTTCCCGTTCCTCACCCACCTTGCATATGTGACAATAGTCAGGTCAAGAAGTTTCTGGAGTTGAAGAAAGTGGGGGGAGTGGGTGCAGGGCAGAAGGTGCAGCTGCCGCACATCCACCCAATGACCGTAGTCATAATTCAGCTGGTCTCTCGGGAGTCGTGGTGTAGTCNAAACTACAGGTTCAGGATACTGGCTGGGATCTTACAGCTACACATAAACACACAGGAAAGATGATTCAAAATGCACACTCAGAGGACCCTCAAGGGCAGCCCAGA
The DNA here is from genome assembly GCA_013399365.1 of Pampusana beccarii. Lineage (NCBI taxonomy): Eukaryota > Metazoa > Chordata > Aves > Columbiformes > Columbidae > Pampusana > Pampusana beccarii. The sequence goes on from VWYH01009481.1 coordinate 102,218, forward strand.
AGACACAATCACCCACCCATAAGGTGAGGACACCCAAGGATGTCCAGAAGGTGTGATCACTCGCCAGTAAGATGAAGGCACTCAGTCCTCAAAGTTTCCTTCAGCAGCACCCCAGCCCAAAGGGAGAGTCTCCAGCTGCAGACTCGCTGCTCCAAGGAGAACCAACTCAAATGGGGTCTCTGGTGGGGCACCATTTATACCCTAGATCGAATCAGATCTGTGGTTATATATGGTCAGCAGTCTAGACACTTCTCTCGACCAAGGCGTCTCATTGGCTAAGGGCCCGGTCTGTTGACCACGAGGCCTGGCCTTTCCCGTTCCTCACCCACCTTGCATATGTGACAATAGTCAGGTCAAGAAGTTTCTGGAGTTGAAGAAAGTGGGGGGAGTGGGTGCAGGGCAGAAGGTGCAGCTGCCGCACATCCACCCAATGACCGTAGTCATAATTCAGCTGGTCTCTCGGGAGTCGTGGTGTAGTCATCTCTTGCCTCCGAAGTTAAAAGGGAACACAGTGTTGGCGAGTTTTAACAGCCACTGTGGATCATCATTCTGCATTGTTTTCTGGCTATTGCGAATTGCTATCAGCAATCAGTAGACAATCAACAGTAGAAACAATTGTATGACAAAGTCAACACCATAGTGACAATCAACAATAACAGGCACTATCTTAAGGTTGTATTGGGTTATCTAATATGCAAACAGGTTTCAGAGGGACATCAATCTCATGAATGGGTTTTAAGGAAACGTCAATTTCCTGGACAAATTCTGAGGGAGAATACTCCACAGTGGCCACTGGTTTCATTACTGCACACTTATCATAATGCAGATTATAATAATCACACCTACAAATATTATCAAAGTTTGGAGAAGACTGTTTAGCCACCCTGAGAGATAAAATACATGCCAAAAAACTTTTCCAACCAATTAGATTCTGGTGTGGCAACGAATGGCTCTGAGTCCTTGGCTACTTTCTTAATCTCGTTGATTTGGTCCTGAAGTGTCATCAATGCATTCAGGACGCGGATACAAGAATTGTCTACTGATACGTCCAGCACTTCACATACACCTTTCTTCTTTAATGGTGTGAACTCCAGAATGTCTCAGTTTTGAAGGTTCATTTTACTTATAATTGATGGTTTAGGACTCCCAAACTAACATATATGGCATAGGCCAGTGCTGATAGCTGCAGGCCCAGTTCTAGAATAGCTCACTGGTTCTGTGTCAGAGCAACTCCTACCTCAAAAAGTCGATTCCAACCACCATTGCACTCATGTCAAGGCTTTCTGCCATCCCGTGTGTAAATCCCATGGTATACAGTCTCAACACTGCTTTGGTATGAGCCCTTAGTGGTAAATGGACTGAGTGAAAGCACAGCTATGGTGCAGACTAGTCGTGGAATGGTTGAGTATAGTCAGGAATATAGATGGCTGTGAGAACACGCCCATGCTAAATCAGGGGTGCAGAGATAAACTATGTTTGGCATCAACTTGGCATGGTAATAGTAGCTGGGCAGTAGATGTAGTTGGTTTTACTGAAGTTCAGGATAGAGGGTTGCGTATAGCTGGTGTTACTGCAGAGGCAGCCCTGTATCAAAGCATCTTGAGCAGCGGGATGTAGCCACAACAGGGGCATTTCATCTACGTTTTTGTATCCGATCTCCGTTTGGCAATTCCAAAGGAGAGGTTCCTATGCTGGGGATACTTTATCCTTTTCCCTGTGCGTGGATGGCCCACTTACAGTTGAGAGGACAGTGTAATGAATAGTTAACATATGCACTGGGGCATTCACTGCTATCATCCACAGGGTGTTTGATGCACCATGAGGCATTTAGTGGTTTTATATAAATATTAGAGAATGATCATCAACATCCCATAGATAGCTGTATTCAGTAGCTCCCCATGGAACCTTGGAGCATGGCATGGTGCCATTCAAGGCCCACCGCATGGCCTTATGGGTAGGTTGGAGAATATAATCAACAAACTAGCATCTGCCATGCCAAGCAATCAACCACAGGAAATATATAGGCTCTTCCCTTGATCTCCCTAAACCTCCAGCTATTATGGTTACATTGCTCCCGTGTGAGTTTAAGGGTTAGTGATTTGTTAATGTCCTGCACGGAGATCGGCAAAGGGTCTTCTGCTGGTCTGAGGGTAGGTAAACAAACTGTTACTGAGGTCTGATTCATCATTCATGTGAATCCAGCTATCATTTTTGTCACTATGTCGCCATCCAGGTCCAAAGTGTCCACACCGACTGCTAGAGCAAACCACTAGAATGAGTGACAGGATGATCTGTCCTGTAAGAAATCACAGAGCGGGGCCTCTGTCCCTTAGAACTTAGGGTGTATACATGACCATAATCAGGTGAAGAAGCTTCTGGAGTTGTGGAAACATGGAGCAGGAGTTCACCTGCCACACAGGGGTCTACTTGACTCAGCTGGCTGGCTACCTGGGCTAGACTAGACTAGAGTTGGTGAAAATAGGGGCTGGGAGTAGTATTTCTCCAGTTTTGTAATTTTAGATTCCCTGGTAGACTTATGGAACACCAGAGAACTCACAGAGTGAATTCTGTGCTGTGGCACCACCTCCGCACGCCCCCACACACCTTGCTTCTGAAAGGTGCATTGGTTGAACTTAACCACTGAGTCATTAGTCGTACTTGCCACTTGCTGGCAGGACAAATGCCCCCAAAGGACATGAAGTTCAAGACCCCCTGAATCCATACTAAAACACAACAGAGATCCTTGATAGCACAAAAACTGGCGTAAGCAAAGAACACCACAGTGCCCTTCTGCAGATCACCAGCCTGGCTCTTCCAGGGAACCAGTGAAACAGTCAAGCAGAGAACTGAGGTTGTATTTCCTTCTGGCATCATAGTCTTGTCACTGTCACAACTGACAAATGTACTGTCCTCATCTTTCTGCCTCAGAATCTCACTCTAATGTTTGCTTGCCACACACTCTCACTTCTTTATTTTCTCCTCACTCTGCTCCACTTGGCCACTTACTAAGCCCTCTTACATCCATTTGATATAATCAAAATTCACTCTGTGCAGCTAAAAACCTTCTGCATACATTTGTGATCTCAGCCCTTGATTAATTTTCTCTTTCTTCTTATCACATTCCCTCCTTCGACCTGATGTTTTGGGGTTTTTTTGTGTGTGTCTGTGGGGGAGTTTGGTTGGTTGGTTTGGTTTTGGTTTTTTCTTTCCCATACCTTATTCTGTGTTCATGTATCCTGCCTCTCTTCAGCCTAAAGTGTTTGGGACAGAGAACATGCCTCACTTGAAACTCATACAGCATAGTTCATATTTGTAGTTCCCTCTGCTGTAACATCTCAGAGATGGTAGCAAAAGATGCCATGAGTAGCAAGAGCAGACCATTATTAACAGGGACCTTAACATAACTGACAAAAATCGTTACAGCTTTAAAACGTATTTTAGGTATTTTGAAACCATCTAATGCCTCAAGAATTGGTAACGATGCCAAGCCCATAGAGGAAGTCCGAAGCTGTATCTCCTTTTATCAGAGGGAGCTGGAGACATACAGTCATTACTTCATGAACCAGCTTTGTTCTGCTTTAGAAAAAGAGCTTTGTTTTCTTAATTTTTTCCAGTTTTAGCCATTTACTTAAATTTCTGTACTAAACACTCTATAGCGTTACTGTGAACTTTAGTTCTCCTTGATGTAGTCTTTTTGCTTATGTCACTATTTCCTAAATTGTCATAGCTTCATCCTTTTCTGTAAGGTTTTTTTGAGGGAATCTTACTGTTACTTTCACCAAGAAATGCAAGAGTTTTTCATTCAGCAGAGGAGACATCAGCTGAAGTTACACGTTGCAGTGTGACATGTCCCAGCTGTGATGGGAATGTAGACATCATTAAAGTCCTCTCACTGACTGTTAGTAATTTTTGTGCAGCGTATGCTAAATAGTGCTTTCAACCTCAGTAGCAACTCTGAAACTTCTTGTCTGGGCTGATAAATTATCAAAGTTAAGGATTTAGTAGAGGTGATTATTACTTGCAGCCCAACAGTATTTATCATGCAGAAAATTTGTTCTTCTCCACATTATACTATAGAGAAGTGCTCTGGGGACTTTAAAAGCAGATTATGTTATAGACAAATGAACTCCTACAGGCCAAGCTGACACCTGTAGTTCAGTTCCAGTAGCCTCATTGTCATTTCAGCAGCACCCTGCAGTCATTTTGGATAGTGTAATGGTGTATGGTAATTAGATGGTTCCCATCATTTGAGTTTGCTGACGGTAGAATAGTGCTTATTTACTGCTTTGAGCATAATGCTACATGATTTCTTCATGAAACAGTACAGTGCAGTAATGTCTGCCGAAAAAGAGCTAAATCAGGAAGCAAAGATTCTCTGAAAGCTTGCTTAAACCCTTAATATAGGAAAAAGAATTCAACACGCGTGTCTTGACAGGTAGCAATGCTGTTCTCTTGTTTTCAGGTCCCTGAGGGCACTGCCAAGCCTTGCTGGGCCTGCCAAGCCCCTCATGGAGCCTCCCCTCACCTGAGCTCCGTGGCCCAGGGCTCTGTTTCAGCTCAGCTGGTGTCTGTCCATCCCCATCCATCTGTCTGTCCATCCCCCGTCCCTGATGCCCTGGGCTGGGGCTGTACCCCAGTCACCATGTTCCCTGGCTGGGGTCAGTGGGATGTAACCTGCCAGTCTCCAGGAGCCCCCAGCCCTGGCTATGCTCTCATGGTTGTGAACAAGGATGAGCAATTTCCGCTCTTTGAGGACTTGAGTTTGGGCTGTTTCTAATAGAATGGGGTAAGCAGGGAATAGCCTTCAATAAGACCCTTAATAATATTTTCTCAATTACGTAAATGAAAGGTGAAAGAGAAATTTTGTCTTTATATCTTTCAAATCAAAGTTTTACAGAATAGTGGAGATAAAATGTGGAATAAAAAGACACGGAGTTTTCTGACTGAAGAACCACCTGCATAGTTAACAGGCTGCCATGAAGAAACAGTCCTTTGTTTCCTTATTTTTTTCCCATTTTTCCTCAATAGTATAAACTTGTGTTTGAGAGTCCAAATGACACTAGAAATGAATTGAGGGGAGAGGGGATTTTTTTCCTCCCCTCATACAACATGGGCGACTGAAAGGGATAAGATTTGCAACTAGCTTCAAAAGGAGCTGACCCTTAATACATGTGCTCAAACGAGGCACTTTCCTTACAGAGAACAGGTTTCTCCTTGAAATGCTCCCTATTCAGCAGTGGTCAGCTCTGCTGACTCCTTCAGAAACCTTGCTCTGCCTCCCTCGTTTGGGGCTCAATGTTCCCCAGAAGAGAGTGGGAGGAACCAGATCAAGGGCTAGATGGATGTCGTGGGGGAGTAATTTAAGGTTCTGCTTGCTGCAGAGCAATGTTTAGATTCCTTAAAGAGAAGCGTGACTTAAAAAGAGTTCGGTGGTCGGTTCACTCTGTTATTTACTGCATGGGGGAAATATGCCAAGCCAAATGATGCTGACCTGCTCTCCAGATGCCCGCACCCATTCATGAGGCGAACTTTGAGGCGTCTTCTCCCCGGTGATAACTTTTCGCTATGGGGGCTGTGTCCTGGAGCTCCGGAGACAAACTTCCATGCGAGGCCTGTCCCCGTTTGCTAACGCAAACTTTCAGGGTTCTTCTCTCCCTGATAACTGTTCGCTCCAGAGTCTGTATTTTAGAACTCCAGAGTCAAACTTGCAGGCAAGGCCTGATAACTGTATGCAGAGCAGAATTTCAGGAGACAAAATTCTTAGAAAATAAAAACTTGAATGTAGTAGAATAGCAGGAGGGCTGGCTCAAGCTGAGTACCTGCACAGAGATCCCCCCAGGTATAGAAAACTACAAACTTTTATATCTCTAGAGACCATTCATACAATGATTCAGTCCAACAACAATATTTCACCTCTAGGTCCTCTTGCTCCTCATTGGATCCTCTCTCTCTGATTCCACGTTGGCTTTTGGTTTGTTCAGCTGTAGACATTGGTTTTGCTCCATGGCCTTGCAGATACTGTTTGTCTGAACAAATCCTTTCTCCTCAGCAAAGTGCAAAATAGGCCTTACCTTGTAAGTGTTCAGTGTAGTTTGTAGTTACTTTTAGTAAATATGACCAGAACTTTACAGCTTGAAACTTCAGCAAATCCAGCTTACCAAGTAACATGAAGCAAAGAGCATATTGAAAATCATACAACCTTATATCTCTGAGTAATTCATTACATTTAATACGCATCTACTTAACCTTAATGATTACTATATTGAACTTGAATTGGGCTCATCCACTGACCTGTGAATAGTAAAACCATTGCCATACAGCTCACTTATTTAGCAGGGAGAGCCCAAAGTGAGCTCATCCGGGCTGTCGTATTTATAGAATGAAGTGGTTGGCTCGTAGTCAGATTGCATGCAGTAAGAAGAGTATGCACGAGACTCCCTGTGCCCACAAGTTACTGGCGTTCAGTGGGCCATTCTGCTTCCTTGTGGGTCTCCTGGAAGGAGCTCTTGGCCTGGCTGCGGCTCAGGCCTTCACCTCCTCTACAGCCTGGACCAAACTGCTGCTGGTTTGGCTGGGGGCGGTCGAGTGCATCCGTCACACTCCACCCCCCGACTACAGTCAACCCACTTTGTTCTCTCATAGAGTGGTAGTGCGGTTACTTCTTGCCTCTATGTCATAAATACGTGGCGTATTGTAGTTCAGTGGTAAGAGTCCAATTGTTTGATAAACTGCTTGGTTTGGATGTTAATATCATCTATATACAGTGTTAACATGCGTGTGAAGTTATGTCTAAGCAAATAGCTTCAGTAACATAAAACGTCACTATAAATTGTTTTATTGGGGAATTTCTCACAACAAACAGGGATTCTTTCCTTAGATATGCACCAGACTCTTATACATAAAGTGGTTCCAAGTAACAATAGTGTTAGAGTAACAGAATTACAACTGGATGAAGCATCATGTTCAACGTTCTTGTTGTAAGTGACCATCTGAATAAGGTCTTCCACTTCAGTTCCAAAAGGACATGGTGTACCTTCAGCACCAACAGGATGATATATTGTACTTTCATCTTACAGGGAGATGCAAGACAAAAAGATGAAACAGGCTGGTCTCAGCACGGTCTGCCAGACAGATTATCTCATTAGAAATAAGGGAGAATGCGTTGTGCACTAATTCTGCATTTTGCACCATTGCTTTGGTCTTTGTCTGTAGGAATCTCAAGGATATGTGACAAGGTGCCTTTACAATTATTCACAGGCCCATTATCTATAAGGGAGAATGCGTTGTGCACTAATTCTGCATTTTGCACCATTGCTTTGGTCTTTGTCTGTAGGAATCTCAAGGATATGTGACAAGGTGCCTTTACAATTATTCACAGGCCCATTATCTAAACACAGAGGTTCTACTTGTGGTTCATGTGCTTTTCCACACCCCAGCTATAGTCGCTTGAGTGTACTTACAATGTTCTTCCTTGCCATTCTTGTACCATTCCCATACAATGGACCGCAGGGATAGTTTAAGTTTCTGCTTTTCCATTGCTTATGCATGCCAGAGCAAGGCTTTTATAATCTGCTTTTGTCCATACCCTTCCCCAGCTCTGCCACTAAGTCAGTTTAAGTGTGTGCAGTGATGAGCCTCATCAAGCCACTGATTTTTAAGCAGAGCTGCAGACAGAAAAGGTCATTAAAATGTCAATGACACAGTATGTCTCCCCATGCTGTACACTGGAACATAACAATTTAATACCAAGCTCTGCTGAAAATATCTGCTGTGCTAATTCACGGTCTTCCTCCTTGGAAAGAAGCTGGCTTCCTTTAATAGACAATTTGCCAAATCCTCAGCCTCTGTAAATGGCTTGTGGCTGTGCCGAAACCAGCTGCCCACTTTCCTCTTTATCTGCCAAAAATCTGTCCTCATTTTTTGAGCTACTTCCTTAAAGAACAAAGGTGCAGAAGAAACAACTATAGAAAGAAAATACTAAAAATAGTAAGACAGAGTCCACTGTTTTTTGTATTAGAGCACCCCTCATTAGTCTTAGTTGGGTTCTGATTCTGCAACTCAGATAAGGATTTGGTCCTTTGAGGCAGGGTGATAATTGATATTCAGTACAGTGCTTTACTTCTTGCTTGAGTACATGGACATGTAAGTTGCCTCTCAGATGCTCATGTGCTCACTCTCTCCTTTATTAGAGGGTCACACATAAATGCTGTGTGTGTGATTTGATATTAATTTGCTCGGGGGTTTCTTTTGTAGCCTACTGGCAATAAAACAGCTCTCTAGGGTACTAAGGACTGCTAAGCTTTGGAGTTTTATCTGCACTGACACTACATCACAAGCTTTGAAAACCAGTCCCACTTCTAAAACGGTTAATTCTTCTGAGTTGTGGATTCACTAAAATTCAGTTTTATTAAAGAGCAGTATGCATATGTCATTGTATAGGCCTGGCAAATAATTCAAGACGTACACAGGAAGGGGAGGGAACGATTAAAGCTGGTCCTGATGGGTGGGGAGAACAGGAGGTTCTGACATAAAAGCGACCTGGCTGAAAACTTCTGAGTCTGCTCTAGAGACTTCAGTGCTGAGCTCTGTACTGAAATACAGGGATGTGGAGAGTCGTGAGTCCAGAAAGGTCACCCAAGCAGCACAAGGAACCCTGGCATCGCGTAAGTCACTGAGCAAGTGCAGGCAAATCCCCAAACACTGATACTGGGGACGGCAATGCCTCCTTGTAAAGACAGCTCCGGCACTGGACAGGCATACCTCCATGCAGCTAATGTGGAACAAATGCTCTTGGAGCACATCTGACTTCCTGTAGACAGAACCCGAAGAGTGCCTGAGCAATATTGAGGTAATATTATTTTGTTACCCCAAGCAGTTTTTTGTATCAATCAAAGGTGCTCTTTGTTCATGTTTTTTGCATATGTTCAACATATGTTCAATATGTTCATATGTTCATATGTTCATATGTTCATATGTTCAACGTTCAAACTGTTCAACAAATCGGGCAGGAGGGTGCTTGCCACATTCAGGTGCTTGCTATGGGCTCCATGCTGCTGGCTTTTGAGCTACCACGTGATTATGTTCTGTGTTCTTCGGTGGCAGAGGTCTGCAGCATCAAAAGACAGGATGTTTATGATTTATTTATGTTCATGTGCTGAGAATTATTTTGCTAAGTGTGAGCAATCTACAGAAGATGAGACAGGACAAAGCATGAGGCAGCCTTAAAGCTCAAGTATGGCCGTGGTGGCTTTGTCTTTAGAAGTCATTACACCTGTCCCATTGTGAATGTGCAACTCCCCTACCTCAAGGGAACACGATTTCACTTGCTTCCAGCTGCTATACACCCAGAAGGAGCCTTTTCTGCCTGCCATGTGAAGACAGGAATATGGAAGAGTCCCTTTTTTACACAGAGAGAAAGCTTTATTGGAGAACAGAAAATTATCAGCCAGGAGACGACACGTGGCAGTGTGGCAGACCAGAAGTGTGCGTCTCCATTTACACTTCCTTTCACAGCAAAGGTTGGAGCCTTTGGTTCTATTCCTTCTCATTGTTTGTTGTCATCAAGTAGATAGATTCTTACATTCTTTTGGGACCCGTTAAACTACAGCATCAGATTACTAGCCAGCAGTACAAAGGACCTATATCTGCTCATTAATGGGCTGATGTATATTTAAGAATACACCTTGAGTATTTTTCTCTGTAATAAGGATATTTCCCTCATGGAACATGATAGCTTTGTCCTTACTAGATGCTTCTGTTTTGCTTGCTATATTTTTAGACATTAGCAGTACAGCATGCAGCTTAGATGATCTCAACTGGATCTTCAGGATGCAGTTTTTATATATTTGTGACTTCATAATTGGTGCTAGACTTTCATATTAAGTGCCACATACATTCAGGGAGGTTTTTTGTTTGTTTCTTTTAAATCTTGTTCATTTGAAAGGGAAAAATAAGCTCCAGCAATTCAACTTGACAGGTTTTTTTATTTGTTTGTTTTTCTATTTTTTTAAAAGGACAAAATTCATTCACAGATCATTCAGACTTTTGGCAGCATCTGGCAGAAGATCCAAAGGAAATGTTAGAGAATAGACTGCCTTAGTTTATTGGATTATTCAGTGTACTGCTTCTTATAGAACACGTTTAAAAACTGCTTGTGTAGGGTTTGCTTAGCATAACTTCTGCAAGCTGTGAGCCATTTAACTTTCTGCCTCATTAAGTGAAAAAGGCCACGGAGTCTTTAAGCTAGAAGACAAGGGGAGCTGCATCTTTGGAGATAAGTAAAGGAACAGAATGGTGTCTAACAGAAGAATGTTTTGGCTGTTACCGAGAACTTATTTTCTCCAGCTGTGGGTACAAAACAGCAACTGAAGGTCAGAACTTTAATTGGCAGCCTGCCTGAACAAAATGAAGAGACCCGATGAAGAACAGAGGGACCCCAGACTCTGATTTTGCAATTGGCCCAGAGTGATGCACAGAGGGTGGGGGCTTGGGTTGGTGGGGTAAAATTGTCCAGGTTTTTTTCTGCTGAGGGTCCTTCTTCAGAAGGAACCCAGCTCAGGCTGCTCTATGCTGTACTTTGCAAATAAATTATTTATTTTAGAAGAATTTCTGGAATCCGTGCCAGAGTCTTTGCCACAGGAAACCTAGGGAAAAGGAACTTCCCCAACAAAATTCAAAGCAAATACTGATTTCACAGAGACAACATGTATTAATAACACAATTACCCCTCTAACTCACACCAAAGATCATTTGACTGGTAGGTATACTGTAGGAAGAGAACTGAAAATCTCTCTGTGTGAAATCTGTAAAGCAAACACATGACACTGCTTTCAGGAAAAGATCTTATCAGGGAAGCTAAGGGCAGTGAGGGATGCAGAGCTCTTCCACATCTACCTTTCACATTCCCATACCCCTTTTTAGATTACGCTTTGCCCCGGCTCACTTCTTATGTTTACTGTGCATTAGTCCCTAGTGATAGCATCAAGGTCAGATGTTCCACTTGAATCAACAGTTGAATTACACCTGTCTTCTGACACTATCCAAAACAAATTGCTAACTAATCACCAAGGAAAAGAGGCTTGAAGAATAATAAATAGTTCAACAAATAGTTCTGTGACCAGTGCAGCTAATAAAGAGCAGTTTTCAATGGCTTTCTTGCCTTTTTGGACTCTCAGATGTTCAATAAAGTGTTAACTTAAATTCTTCCTAAATGAGGCAACTAACAGGTTCTCTCTTCTGTGCCTGCTTACCAACACATGTGAAATTATGGAGTGTATCTAGCTTAATTGCAACTGGTCAATGGCTCAAATGTTATGTGCAGGAGAAAGTTCGTATGCATGGTGTGGTCACAGTAACTGTAAATTAGAGCTGTGCAAGGGTCTCCTCTGCATGGCCTTGCTGTGTGTGTATCCTGAGCAGCCAAAAACCTTAAAGGTGGCAGTGAGCGTAACAGCCTCCCTTGCCCTCACAAAGATGGGGTGCGCTCAGGGCCAGGCTCTGTGAAATTACTGCAGTCTCTTGCACCATGCTTTGCACTACAAGTAAGATGGAGAACATCTCCAGCATCTCAGCTGTTGTAAAGAAAAGTGACTGGTTCATAATTCGTTAGGTTTTAGAGTAAAACTACGAACAAGAGAAACTGAAATAAGCCCAGGTCATGGCTCTTGACTACTAAATCCACCAATAATAGCAAGAATGTACAACTTGGAAGTAGTCCATTATATTTATGTATTTAGCTGTAGGCTTTACATATCCATATTATATACACATTGGCAAAAAAACCAGGAGCCTGGATTTAAGAAAAGCTATGGACACAGTCTTTTATAAATGCTTTTGGATGCCATCAAACAACAATGAACTGTTCTACTGTTTAATAATAAGCTAGTTGAGATACAAAAAACAACAAAGAGTTCTTTTTGAAAGCTCTGGGTAGTAACAACATAATTGTTTCTTTACGTAAAGTTCAGTCACAACAAGGACAAAAAAATCCCTCTTGTGTACGCTGAAGAGCTTTTCAGGTTTGAAAAAAAAATCAATACCATATTCATACCAATGTTTGCTTGCATAAAATATTGACTGTAGTCACACTGGTGGTTTTACATAAAGACTTAAAAGCAATCCTGATCATCTGAAAGGTTCTAATTGTTTTTTCCCTTTCCTGAAAGAGTAATGAAAGGACAACTAAAAAGCAGAACTACATAGTTATTTTAAAACTGGCAATAACAAATTTCACCAATTACAGAGTCCATTCTGTAAGCAATGAATGTGTGGCTACCAATTAATCTAGTGTACCTCCAGGCAAGGTCTAAATCAGCTGGATACAGCTAAAGCAATTTGCACACAGCTAAAAGCAAATTGGAAAATAAGTGTTCCACACTACTACCTATCTTTCCAAACCAAACACACAATCAGTATTTTGGCAGCAACACTCTGTCATGTTATTTGCAGCTATCAATTTTAATTATAACAATTATTGATTAGTTGGGAAAGTGAAAAATCTAATGTTCAAATGAGGTTGGTGTAGCTGCTAGGGATCTTTTTTCCCTTTCAGGCACATGTACATACAGTGTTAGGAAATATCAAGTGAAGAACATACGTGCTTCACAGTGTGGAGCTCAGATAACTATCACTGAAGCTGCACCGTTGATTTTTGTTTGTTTATTTGTTTGTTTACAACAAACATCCAATTTTAGTATTCACCAGTCTGCTGTACAGGAATGTTACTAATTGAATTAGGCCATGAGAGGACTCAGTTCAGGAACACAGGCCAATACTTTCAAACCTGGGTACCTGGAGTTAGAGTCCTGTTTTCTTACTTAACAACCCAAATGAAAGAGCTGTTCTCTATGGGAAGAGAGAGTGCTTCTGTTGCCCATGGACACCAGCTATTTTGCTGTCCTATTTACTTTCAGACACAGCTGTTTCTTCTTGTAGAACAATGCTTCTCTTGGAACAGAGAAAAAGGAAATATCCAACCCTAGCTGCACTAATAAGAGTTTTATGTGTTTCAGCTAAATAAATAGCTGGGGGAAGTATACATCCTGACTTGAGCAGGGTTACAGCCACAAAGGCTGAACGTGAACTTTCTGAGTCCGAGTTTTTAGTACAGGCTCATCTCCGCTGCTGATCAAATGCCCTTTGTGGTGTTGCAGAAGACAAGATGTTTCCATTTGACGTGATCCAGTAAACACACAGCCAATAATTACTGTACCCCAGATAAGCCCTTCAAGAGTGCTTCAGCCTGCTTCTGCCCGGGCTGGGGGAGCAACAGGAGAGTTTATTCTGTATTTCCTGCTCCTCCTGAGCTGTAACCTCGGGGACCAGAGGGAAGAGCCGTGGCAATTTTAGCTCTGGGTCTTTAGGATGTTGTTGGCGTGTGTGCTCCGCTTGCCCCGCGGCTGAGCGTGACGGTTGCGGCGGAGACAACACCGTGACATGGCACAGAGCGGTCCCACGTCTGCGTCAGGCTGTGCCAACACTGTTGGCCACGGTGGGCTGACACCAACCCCTGTGGGGGGACTGGAGGCACAGCTGCACCTCCCGGCTGGCTGCTTCTCACTTGGGCACGGCGTATTTCTGAAAATAAGTAAGGAGGGCAGCTAGGGATAGCAATATCCTGAAGCTCTGAGCTGCCACTGTGGTCAGATGGGCAGGTTCAGACCCACGGTCACAACATTACCCATTTACCCACTTTTGAGTTTAAAGCAGTGAACAAAGTACAGAGGAAAAAAATAAGTAGATCGTGCAGTTTTGCAAATAATGGTCACTGGATAACTGGCATAGTAGGTGGTGCATTGCACGGTTGCTTGGAAACTGTGGATGGATGTGAAACTGGGAAGGTCAGCTGCTGCAATTAGTTATCAAGAGAGAATAATCTCAGAGACCTTCACGAGGATTTAGCTATGCAACTCCCACTGTCTTGGCAAAGGAACAGCTAATCATCTGCTTTGAAAATGAGAGTGAATGCGTCCTTGAATTGGACAAGAAGATCTCTGCCTAAACAGGAACCAAAAAAATGTGCTTACAGTGCCTTAGACTGCAATGAAAAAAAAAAAAAAAAAAAAAAAAAAAGGAAAAAAAATAGCAAAGACATGGGAATAAATCCTGAAAGTGCCAAACATGGGAATGCCTCTCTCTGATAACAAAACTGCTCTCTTAAAGTTTTCAGTGTAAGGCTTAGATAAATACGCGTATGTGCAAGATCACCTAGTATAATCAGATATACTTTTGGCACATGTGCACACACCGTGAGTGTAATACTGTTGTGTCCTGCTCTGTCTTGTGCCTTTCTGAGCGATTTTGTTTGGAGTTTAAATTGTTTTACTTTGCCCATGAAAGCTGCCAGCTTGCTCAGCTCAGAGTTGCACAAACACTCTTACAGAGCCCTGTCCCTGTCATTTTCCTTCTTCCTTTCTTTCTCTTTTGTTGTGTTAAGGAAAAAAAAACCTTCCATATACAGGAATTTCCTGTTTAATGGTATTTATCACTATAGTATTGTGTTAGTAGAAAACCACGAAAAGTTATAGACTGCAGTCCTTTAATCTAGTGTATAACAGTGTGATTCGTGTTTTGTTAGGCTGTAAATTTATAATCTCAAAGTTTCTCTGTTATTTAAGATGTACTATTAATATTAAAATTGCTCTGCTTGTCTACAACTTTGGGATCAGAAATGTACCTCAAGGGATCCCACTCCATCTGCGATAAGTGCTTTTCACTTCAGATTAATATATTTTCATTTGCCCTCTCAGCCTATGCAGATGGAGCAGATCTCAGACCACACGGGGTCAAGTAGGAGTCCAATTAGGTAAAGTTATTTTTAAGTTCTGGAGGGCACAGGTTCAGCACACTAGAGAGATTTAAGCACCTCAAGATGTCGATAGGTGTCATGTATTTTCAGAAGTGTTATCACACTGCAATCAAATCGAGTTAGGCATCTGGCAACTATCTTGTGAAACACGTTTTGAGACTCCTGCAAAGATCCTGAATACTCTTGGAAATCCAACTGGCCTTCCTGTAGGAAAGTTCAGAGCACAGCAGAGGCCACCAGTGGTTTCGCTTTCCCACTCCCACTGTTTCAGGTCTGCTAAGATTTAGACTCATGGCAAAAACCCATGCGGCAGCCTCCAGATGTGTGTACATTGCCCAGGAAGACACACGTACATCAGCCATGCTGGGAGTTCAAAGTGCTGGTGTATCAATTAGGAGGCAGGAAAGCTGATGGCCATCAGTGAGCCAGCTGCACTCAGGCATGGCGTGGGGAGCTACTCACTCAACACTCTTTGTTGTTCTCTGGGTAAAGGAAGGTCAAAGAATAGAAACACAGCCACTTTCCAGCTAGGCCAGTCATGAGAAGTGGCCACGGGCAAATGCCTAGAGAAGAGCAAGAGTAGGGAATATATCTATGTTAATACTCTCCCATCTTCTGACAATTTTCAGCAAGGGGACTTCCTGTTCTATTTGTTCTATGCAATAATTTACAAACTTTCTCCCCACCTCCCCCCCCTAAAGTGCTTGTTCAATTTCCTCTTCGATTCAGTATAAACTTTTTGGATCCACAGTGTCCTCCTTTGCCAAGGAGCTTTGCACATGCATTGTTCATTGCATGAAGACCCTCTTTGTGTCCTGGATGCAGCACCTCTTGCCTTTATTTGATAACCCTGGATTTTTGTACTGGAAGTAACAGCAAACAATTTCTTCCCTTGTCATCTTTCCCTTATGCTTTTCATGATTTTGTAGACTTTAACCAAGGTGATATATTGGTTTGACAGCAGCAGCAGCATGAATAAATTCTTGTTCTTAGTAATAAATAGGATAGGACCAGGATGTGAGTGTTATCCCCATCGAGTCGGAAGAAATCCTTGTTATTGTTTTTCCAATTAGGTTAATCAAAAATAGGAGGTTAGATCTAAAGAACTGCACTGGAAGTCAGTGACTAATAATTCCTGAAGTACTGGCTGAATTATGTAATATACAGTACATACCAGTGCAGAGAGAGTGTGTGTGCTGAGAAGTTCAGTCCTAGCAGAATAATGACCCCAGAGGGGGCCATCAAAAGCTAGTAGAAGTTGTAGCAATTCATGACACTCCAGCTTATGCTGAAGTCATTTCAATACTATGATCCACCAGAGTGGATCTGCAAAGACCAGCTGAGGTTTTAACTACTGGTTTGCATACTTGAGGCCTCACAGCCTCCAGCAGCTGTGTATTGCTCTCGATATTCCTGTGGTTCCTAGCAGAAGGGATGGGGCTTCACATCAGGGAGGTAGAGAAAGCCTTCACCAAGGCACTGGGTGTTTCCTCCTCTGTTTGACAGTGTGTCAGATGCTACACCACACAGTTCTTCTCTGCCATTTCAGTATTTCACATATATAAACCCACCAGCAAGTCAAGTGGGAAGGTGAGATGAGTCTTTGCTGGTGATACCCGGGTTCATCTCTCAGTCACTTGGCAGAGGATATTTCCCAGAGCTTGAGGACAGGGCGAGGTACATAAAAGCAAGTTGAAATCAGTCTGGAGATCAGCAAAAAATCTCCCTAGAATGGCTCCTTTCATAAAATTCCTGCTATTTTGGTAGGAAACACAGCTGGCAGGTCACATGAGACTCGAAACACAGCAAATCCAACATTTACTGCTTAAATTGTGATCCAGATCTGAAATCTAAAACATTCTGAGCCAAGAATCTGAATCCAGTCTGCATGTCCTCACGTCTACAGTCCTGAAATTTATTGCAATTCTCTACCATTTCCTAAAAGCGTGTTTAGTGAGTGTCAAATGAGGAGCAGTATTGCGGACTGCAAATCAAGCTCCAGCCTTTCTTGGAAACAGATACATGACAGCAATTCAGACCCCAGTGCTAACTCCAGACAGCACGGTCTGCCTGAGGGTATATTGATGTCTATTGCAGAAAAAACAAGTCCTCATGTGTTTGGCATACAGTTTAGTGGCCTTTACACCTGTAGGTGCTATCATCTTGTTTTGGCTTGTTCGCAAATTCATTTTGGCTGCTATATGAGTTCTGTAAGGCTCTTCACAGGCAAGTACACAGAGCTAAGTACCCACAAATCTCCTTTAAAAATATATTAATATTAATTGCATGCATGTGTGGGGAGGAAGCAGTTCTGCCTAAAGGGACCAACTAGAATCTGATCCATTAAATATTTCCCATGTTGAATATAGTATTTTTTCCAAACTGCTTATACTTTGCATATGCCTTTGTTCGTATGTATTTCTGAGATAACAATAAGACTCTGGTATAATGCTTCATCCTGGCTTTCAGAGATAACAGTGCTAAAAATGCAAAGCCATATCAAGCAAATCTGGACAATGTGAAAAATAAATAATAAAAAAAAGAGCAGCCAAGGCTGTCCTTGACAACATTACTGCTGAATGTGACCTAACCTGACTAATGCATCCATTTTGTGAGAACTGAAGTCTCCTATAGTGGGATTGTAATACGATAGAGCATTGGCAAGACGTCTTTTGAAAAAGAGAATAAAATTTGATCTGATGCAAACTTTAAATGAATAAAGGTTCATTTAAAAGCTTATAGTTAGACTGAATTTCACAGTAAAGTGTATTTCTTTCCCTTCCTGTTCTTCTTATTTCTAATGTGTGACTCATTTTATGTAAGCCTACTTTTGAAATTTTATAGGCACAGATATTTATGTATATATAAATATGTATACACACATACGTATACGTAAAACTGCATTATGGATTTTCAGTTAAATTGCATGTTATATTTTCAAAGGCATGAGTAAATTAATTTGCTAGCTTCTCGATAAGTGCAGAAGCCTGATTAAAGGCTATTTTTGAAACAAACCAATGGGGATTAAGGAGTCTCATCAGCAAATAGAGAGACTGTGGATGCAGAAGTTGTGACCTGCTGTCGACTGCTGGTCCAGAGTGCACCTCAGAACTGGCCGATGTCTGTGGCAGGTTTCCCTTCACGCACCAGAAGCAATAAATTGCACCATTCATTACTGCAATGAGATAAACTGCCTTCCCTGGCACACAAGGCACCGTGAGCCACTGGGAAGAAAAGCAGACAGCGTGTGCTGGTGGAGAGCTGTTGGCTGAAGGACATCTTACGAATTTTGGGGTGTGGGTTGTGTTCTCCTCATTCATCGCTATTTCTCTTTTGTTTTAAAAGATTTTAACATGCGTAAGATAACCTGCTGCCTTTCACCACATATTTAGCCAATACTCCAGAGAAGTTCTGCTGCTTTCCTCCCTGCAGCAGCACCATTTGGCCTGGGGTGGTGCCAGCCAAGGGTGGGCTTTGGGGTAGCATGAATGCGTTTTGATTTGTAGGCATGGCAGCCTCCTTTTGGGCACTTTATCTTCCACTTCCCAGCCATCAAGTCCATTGAGTGTGCAAATCTGTCAATGCAGCACACGTTTTGAGAAGGCAGAAGCTGCCACCACCAGTGAGGTTCAGGGGGATGATAAAAATGTTATGGTGGCCAAGTTTATTTTGTTGTTCTGACTCTTTTTTTTTTTTTTTTTTTTGCTACTTCTGCTCCATTCCTTTCTCAGCAGGTGAATTGTACAGATTTACATTTACTGTGTCAGAGATGCTGACCTCCCTAATTAATTCAGATTCACAGTGATGCCAAGGGTATAGAGGTAATTTGGCCCAATGGGTCAAACACAGAGTCGAAACCATGCTATTCCCACAGAAATTAGTGGAATTCATTTTCCCTTAAAGCAGGGCTGTGGTTCAATCACACTGAATTTCACAGATTTGCATTGATTTGCTAATGAGAAATTTACACCACCATTTACTTGCCTCTAAATCTGACCCTTTCACTTCAGCTTGAATTGATGGCTACGGTGGGAACAGAAGAAACTGGATTCACTTCTCTGGAGTGGACATAATTCAGTGAGAAAGCTACAAAAGAATTTGAGGGCATAGTAACCGAAAGATTGAAAAAAGCCACTGAACAAACATCAGCAGGAAGAGTGTCTGTCTGATAGCTGCTCAGTGTGACTAGTGTGTGATCACTGGCACTCCTAAACGCTGAGGAGTTGCCCTCCATTAAAATTTAACGTGCTATTGATGAAGGCTGGGTTACAGAAATCTGATTTTAGCAAGTGCCGAAAAGGTGGTCTGAAGTCCAGCCCAGTTCCCTGTCTCCCCTGGATGTGTGGATTGCCGAAGGCTTTGCATGGGGATCTGGCTGGGAGCAGGACAGTGGACCCCGGGAACGCTGGGCCCTCGCACACGGGCTGCAGCACGGGAACAGCACGGTCAGACACGTCCCTCGGACCCGAGTTGCAGCGCAGGCACTGGGGGTTCGGAAATGGTTCACAATGCAGCACTGAACCTTCCTGCATGGCTGACCTGCTTTAACTAAAGGAAAGAAAGCTCACATTAGCATGTGAGCGAAGGAAGTCAAAATGATCTCATTCATAGAGCTTTCTCCCATTTATGTAAGGGGAGCTGGCCCCCACAGAGCAGTATGTCTTTCTCTGGGCCACACAGGGCTGTCTGCCTAATTTTCCTCATTCTTAACCTTTGCCTCTCTGTGGGACTGAAGTGCAAGACAAAGCCAGGATACTGCATTCTTCTCTTATATCTTAGGTACAATAACGAGGAGGTGGCAGGGTTAAAAATGTTTGCACACCCATGGGACAGCTTGAATGCACGGAGGGGTTCTGGCATCACTGTCTCTGAGCTGTGAGGACTGACTGGCTTGGGAATATGTATTTCCAGCAGAGTCTGTATGTAGCAGACAGACACAGCCACCTAAGCTTAAGTGTAAGCTATCAAGTTTAAATTAATTATAAAAAATAGCTTCTAAATAATAAAAATCCCTAAAGCAAAACTTTTATCTAATACTGCTAATTGTCTTTGAATTAGTTCTTCTCTATAATGCTGTGTTAGCACAGCAGAGCATTAATTATTGAACAATATTTAAATCATTCTGAAGTAAGTAATACGTTCGTTTACCACTGCCTCTAGAAGGGAAATATCTCTTACAGTATGTTATGGTTTTTTAAATATTTATAATTTAAAATAATATATTTTTTTTGTCCTTCTGCCTCACAGAGTTGTGATTTTTTGTTCTGCAATTGAACTGCAGGTTCAGAAGAAAAGTATTGTATTTTTAATCTAGTAACAAATCCTTTTTAAAAATTATGCCTCTTAGCAAAGTGTATTCCTGGTATTTTGTTGCTGTATGGTTGGACAGCTTAGTAAATTGCTTTTTAAAGGAGTCTACCTGGATTGAATTAATTATTTATGACACTAATAAAGTAAGTATTCGTAAAACTATATTGATTGTGCCAACAAGGGTCTTGAATCTGCCTCACTGTTGAACAGCGGATATTCACATTCCTCTGAAAAAGAATGAAGCCTTTCTGTGACTTTATGTGCTATCTGTAGAGTTAAAAGATGAAAATACCTTACCTAACAGCAAAGGCAGGGATACACTACAGTAGAAATATATTATTGACAACTTTATTCCTTCGCTATTATGTTATTCTACAAAACCATTTTCTTCTCTTAGCGAATATTGAAAGTAAGGTTTTGTTACTTTGTAAGACCCCTTTGTGTTGCCCTATAAGAAATGAATTCAGGTATCTATTCTATCGAGTTTGTCAAACAAATATTCATCCTATCTCCTGGGTTTTTGAGGTGTTCAGACAAGATTTTCAGCTCCTCAATACAGAGATCAAGTCAAAACATCCTGGACTTCATAAATAAACACTCACAGACAGCCAAATTTATTCATAAACAGAACCCCCAAAGTATACGCAAATGTTCTCCTTGCGGGGCAGACTAGTGAAGGACCTCCCCATGCTCAGGTTCTGTTTGCACGTACATGTGGGCAACACATTTTTGGACACATAGTAGGTCACTGGGAAAAGATGAGAGGTACCATCATTGGTTCTTGCCCTGACGTATGTACTGAAGACATTCCTCACAATTTTTCTTCTGTTTTTGCTCTATACCTCTCCACTTTTCCATGAGCTACACTGTAGGATTCTCTAATACCCAAACAAACCTCTAAAGAGCTTCTTAGGGAGTAAATGAGTTACAGAAACATCTACCTTTACCGCGCCATTCTATGCGACCTCTCCTCAAGTGCTATACACAAACTTTGGAGGCACCTCATTTGTGTCCTTCCAATATATGTGGTGTTAAACTGAAAACAGTTCCAGGAAATCACAATTAGATCAAAGCACATACAGATCCAGGATGTTACAAACTTTGCTACTGTCGCTGGGAAAACTGTGGTACAGGTCATCTTGTAAGCTATTGTATCCAAGCATATGAAGAACAAGAATGTGTCTGAGTAAACTCCAACACAGATTTACCGAGGGTAAATGGGGTGTGACTAGCCTGGTTACCTTCTACGGTGAAAAAACTTCCTCAGTGGTGAGCGGGGAGCAGAGAACATCACTTACCTTTGTTTTAGTGGGGTGTTTGACACAGCCTCCCACACCTTCCTTGCTGACAAGCCACTAAGATATGGACTGGACACATGGACCACAAGATGTACGGAAAACTGTCTGAACTAGTTGGTGGTGTTAAATGGCTCAAAGTCAAACTGTTTGCCACTCAAAAGCAGAGGTCCCCAGGGTGAATACTGGTAACAGTGGTACCCAATATCCTTATAACTGACCCAGATTGTAGGACTGAGTGCATCTGCTCCAGGTTTGTATATGACAGCAAAACGGGAGTAGCTGTGCATAGAGAGGAAGGCACAGCCACTCTTTAGAGAGGCATTGACAGGATGAAAGCGTGGGTTGTAAAGAACTGCATGAGGTTTAACAAAGGTGAATGTGAATTCCTGCTCCTGGGGCACAGTAGTCAGAAGCAAAAGCAAAAGCACTGACTGGTGTTTGACTGGAAGGGCCATGGGGTTCCTGCTGGACGACAAGGTGGGCATGAGCCAGCAGTGTGTCTTGACAGCAAGACACGCAGACCTGGGTGAAATCAGGTCAAATTTTATCCTAGCCTTGACACCAACCTGAAATCCGAATAGTTAGACACATATACCATCTCTGACAAAGACCTATTTCTTAATTCTCGGATTTATCCTTTCTAGTAACTTGTTCTGTTCTCGTGCCTGTGATGTTTCTATTCTAATTCTGGTTTCTTGCAGTGTCCATCCTCTGGACTCCTTACTTCATGCACTTTGCACCTAGTTCTACGAAATGTCATTTCTTCCATGACTGAGATGATATTTTCCCGCATAAACCTCTGGCATTTAAATCTTCAGAACAATATTCCCTTTGTGTGAAAATCCTTTAACTCTATAACCTCAGCCTTTACTAATATTTGGATTAATGTTGAAACTATGCCCTTTTCCCCAAGCTGTAAATTGCTTGAGGTGACTAATAACTGCAGAATGTTCAAGTGTTTTATAGATTACGAAATTGTTTAGCTAACCCCCTTGTAGGGCAGGATTAGAAGGAACATATAAAAGGAAATCTGAATGTTGTGTCTCTAATTCATGATCCTTCCATGAATTTGTTATTCTTCTTATCAGAACTAATGGAACGCACCATGATGTTGCATAAACATAAAAACTCTCAGCAGAACTTTCTAACACAAAGTGAAAGATTCCACAGAGCAATGATGTGTTGTTTTGACTGAGGACCTCAATACATTAGACGGAATAAATCTTCCAGAACAGACCTCAAAATTTTGAAGGATGCAGCCTATTTTTTTCACAACACTAACATGATATCCTGTATAGGACACTCCAAGATGGACCTATCTTTGTAAGCACAGAGGAGTACAGAACAATTTTTGAAATTTTTAAAATATATCTTTAAATAAGTTCTGGATTTAAAGGTTTTCTAAGGATGCTCACACTCTCTAGCAACAGGAGGAATTTCTGTGTCAGTGCTCCTAGAAATGTTTGCAAAGCACTAAAATCACTGTTTTCAGGTGGAGACTGTGAACGGCTAGCTGTTCTGCACTTGGCACTTTATGGAATCCCCTATAGCAAACTGCAGTTTGGGCTTGGTGAGCATACTATGAGGGGTGCTCACCTCTGGAGACAAGCAGAACTTGGGTCACAGGCCTTAGGTTCTTTGTTTGTTTGTTTTCTTCCCCCCCCAATGATTTTATTACTTCTGCCTCATGTGACTATGACTAGTATTTCCTTGGTCTTAGGATACTTTCTAGGTGAATTTGCAGTATTGTATTTCCAGTTTCCAACCATTTGAGACTTTATGCTTCCTAGGGCTTTCATGCACACCTTCTGATTCTTTCCAGTTCTGAGCTGCTTGTGATCCCTAGCTACTATTTCTGTCTGAACGCTAATTTGTGTGTTGGCACTGTTCAGCAGTGAGCAGAAAGGGTAACTGTATCACTGGAGCACGTCAGCGTTACTATTCTCATAAATTTGAAGTACTGGTCTGAGGAGATCACTGCATCTTTTGGGTAGGAGAAACTTTTTTCAGGCATATGACATGCTATTTCCAGTGTCTATACATTACCGCGCAGGAAAATTTGGTTCCTCTGCATCTTGTTTTGTCAAAACACACTATATTTTAGGCTCACTGTCCGTTGCACTTTCCTTCTGGTTTATTTCATCTCACTTGCGCTGTAAAACCAGGTGCTTAATTCTTTTTTTTCCTGAACGTAGGAGGTGAAAGGAGGTATTTTGTTAACTGTCTTTGCCAAAAGCAGCTAGACTAAGCTGATCGAAGCCAATTGTCCTAGTCTCCCTCTGTGAGCTGGGTATGAGCCATCTGACCAGGGTATCAAAGTGGTGAGCAACCTGACAGGGGTGACTAAAGCTTTAACAGAAGATGGATATCTTCTCCAGACCTGTCTGCTCTCCCCCTCCACTGATGAACTGGTCTTGGAAAACAGGAGAGTAATAAAGAAGAGCAAGAGAGTATAACTGCCTCAGTCATAAATTGAACCTGCGGAATCGCTGAAGAGGGAAGGATAAACTCCAGTTGAGAGACAGCCATAGGTGTTCTTGTTTGTGCATGGACCTGTGTGGTTCCTGTATTGTCTAAGGATAAAGTGTTTTAAAAATTTCTCTGCAGACCTTGTGTATTTTATTTTTCTCCATGGAGAAACGCTTTTGACCAAAGTGCCATGAAAAAGGAGGTCTTGGAAGCCTATATGAACTACCAGGGAAACTTTGTGATAGGGAGCTTCTGCGCTGACCTGGCCAAGACCCCCATCCCAAGGGAAAAGGACGAAGAATACACACTCACAGTACACCGACGTGGCTCGCAGGTAGAAAATAATTGAGATGATTTGCGTGGGAAATCGCAAGATCCAAACCCTGAGTAGACTGATTCTGAAGCATGTGGTAAGACTCAGCCAGTGCCGTAGCGTAAATAAAGCAAGAGGTGAAAGAGCAAAATGTGAGAGTAACATTTCTGTCAATGGAAATGCATCCTCTGGAGCAGGACAGGAAGAAGGTCTCTGTGAGGAATGAGAGGGTAGGAGACACCATGTGTTGGATACGAAAAGGTGGAGGATTAGGATGTGGGGAAATACCACAGTGACAAAGAGACAAAGGGAGGGAATTCAGTAACAAGAAAAAGACTTTGGGAATAAAGAAGAATGAATGCTGTAGGGAAGAGCAAGAAAGAAACAGTATAATGCAATGAAATGAAACAAACAAAAGAAGAGAAAGATCATAGGACGAGGAGAGAGAAAGTGTGTGGGTCATTAAAGCTCTTGGGAATGAAAACAATAAAGAATGGGTGGAAAATATATGCTCTTTTTAGAGAGAAGAAGAACAAATAGTTACAGAAGAGAAAGGCAAGAGAGCAACATGCAGAACAACAAAAAACCTAAGATAAATAGTACAGAAGTGAATGGAAAGAATCAGTACTAATAGAAGAGAGAAGGAGGGCAGAAAGCCTGAAAAGAATAAAAGATCAGTCAATATTCAGAAAAATAGTTGACTGACTTCTAATTGGATTTTTTTTTTTTTTTNTTAATAGTCTTTCTGTGAGAGGCACATCTTCCTAGATTTTGGTATTAAAAGCAGTGGCTACCTATAGACTAATGTTCAACATTCATCACATTTTATATTGCTCATGGAAAAGCTTTTACATATGCTACATTAACATAATCTAAGTAGCAGAGGGAATCTGTAGGAAAGGATACCCTACAGGGAAAGAAAAGTGATGCTCCCTCCCCTTAATTATTCTAATTATTCTTTCAGAACGGAATGGAATTTAATTCAGCCTCTTTGACTTAAGAGGCCAAAAAAGAGCTCATCTCTTTTTGAGTCACACTTTTTTTTTTTTTTTACAATTTCACTGTTTACAGTCTGTCTGAAACATGAGGGTCACATGCCCTGCGCTTTTCCACACAGCAAAATCAGCAGCTTACATTTAAGATGTTTTGCTTCTTTTCTGAGTCTCTTGCTAGTGTACTTAGCAGAGAATGATTAAAACCGGTGCTCTGTTAGAACTGTTGCAGTGTTTAAACAAGGAAGTCTGTGTTTGTTTAACAGAATGGGGAAATGGTTATCTTGACAGATTAGACTGAAAAAACAGGACAGCCACAGTCTAGCACAGATGGCCAGATTTGCCACTTGGCTGTTTTTTTGAGGTCCTCTAAACAAAACTTGCTTGTGTGTTTGTGCCTTTGCTCTGTTTGACACCTGACCGAGGAATGTGATTAAGCACCACTGCCAGGGATTACATGTCTCTCGTGAGCAAGTGTTCACGGGGCTGAAGTTTCCTCATGTCTGTCTGACTGTGTCATAGCTTGCTAAGGGAATACAGGAGAAACATCTCAAAATGGATTAGAGCCCTTGCAAAAAACTTAGTTTGTAATGAAAAGGATGTTTTGGATGGAAAAACAGTGAACGTTTTTAGAGCTGAGTTTTCTAGGGTCACATTCACCTAGCGGCAGAACATGCAGAAGTGAGAAACATGATTCGTCTGTGAAATACTGAAGCCATTTGCAAGACACATTACAGCCTCCCGGATGTGAAGTACATCTCAATGAAAAGAAACGTTACATCCTTAATCAGCGTGAGATTATAATTTTCTAATACATTTAAGATGCATGCTTCACTTGATAAATGCATACAACTGACTACTCAAACACTTTTTGAACTTCCATTAACGTTATTGTCTTGAGTTATTTGTCCTCACATTTCTTGCATGATAGAAAAGACACTTTTAAAACCTCTGCCATTTTCATTTCTTTAAAACCTGCTTCTCTGTAAATAAAATTTTGCTCAATTTTATTGAAGTTAAGCCTCAAAACAATAACAAGGATTCAAAAGATAAAGGCAAACAACCTACAAAAGGAGGCCACTGCACTGTTCAGGCTTGTGTGCATGTAAAGGCTTGTGTTTGCACATTGCCACACGTGAAAAATGCTTTGCTTGGTGTACATGTTCTGCGTATTACATACATCCTGGCCTAGTATGCTCTAGTGCCCCAGAAATAGGTCAGAAATCTGGGCCAAATCCCAGAAAAACAGCAGTGCGTGGTACCTGATGATGGGAATGTAGAAATATTAATACCTTTATAGCTATTGTCTTTGATCCCAACCTTCACAAACACTCAGAGGAATTTTGTCTATGTATGTCTGTGTGATTATAACTGTTGGTTGTAGCTATTAATGATGAATATACAGTTAGAATGAGAAGGCAGCTCTTTTTTTTTGAGAAATGACTGAAAATCTGTTGATCAGTCATTTGGACTCCTATTATCACACTGTTGTCAGAAGAGTGTTTTATAAAGCACTCGTGGCAGAAGGATTACTGCAGATCTTGTGTTCTTTTTCAGGTTACCCCAGATCCCCAGTTCAAGTGGTGTTTTACCAAGATTAAAGAGAGACACCTACCACAAATATGAGGTACTTGGTCAACACACGGTGAATGTGAAATACATGATGAGTATGAAAATGAGGCTACTTAGGGACTCTGGTTTCCATGCAGCCAAAAGGACCCCATAAGCAATTGAATTTTATATCTTGAAAAGTTGTTCTGAGACTTCGATGAGAGATTTTAATACCTGTTTAGTTAGTAGTTTAACTTACATTGGCATCTGCTGAGTATCACAACACTATTTAAAGCAGTAATGAAACCGGAGCCATAGTCAGTCTACGCCTTGTAACTTAGCAGGTGTTTTAACTTTTTGCTGGGGAGCTGTTTGAACCATCAATCTGATGTTAGAAGAAGTGTAATAAGGCCAAGGACCTTATGGGAGAAAGTGTTTATGCCAGAAGACTTCTGTTTAGTTGCTGATAAGCTTTCGTCTGTTTCTTTTATCATCAGTTGCTGGTTTTTGTTTTCTTCCCAAAATTTGGACTGAAACTTATGAATTTTCAGAGATCATGTGCCAGGCTTGCTGTAAGAGCAGAGATGAGTAAACTGCTACATGGTTGAAATGGTTGGCTTGAAACAGCTGGCTGCCACAAGGTGCTTAAAAACCTCTGAGTTTTCAGAGTGTCTATGTAAGTGTGCAAAGCACAATTATTTGCCTAAGCAGTTGGACCAGTTGTTTTTGTGCATCACATTGTAGAAATAATTCCACCAGCTTTGCAAGGTGGGGAAAATGGGAATCCAGGGTCAGCATGGCTTGTTAGCTGAGCCTAGGAGGCTAACTTATCTTCAAATTCATAGAATAATGCTACAACAAGTGATAAAAAAAATTCTTTGCAATCACTTGGAACGAAGAGTTGAGTAAACTGTCAACAGAACAAGAACAAATCAGGACAAAACAACTGAATTTCCTTCTCTGATAGGACATTAAGAGAATAACACCAGATATTACCTATCGTGATTTTAATGTGACTTTGACCCTGTATTACACAATGCTCCCAAATAGAAGTGAGGGAGGCGTGGTGTTGATTAAGCTGTTGTGATGCAGGGACAAATGTGACTGGTAGACTGTGTTTGAGCTGCTTTGAAGCCACTCTTTAGTATGTTAATCAACATATTACACAATGAAATAGAGTATATACCCTTTTAAAGTATACGGTTTCTACCAAACTGAAACAAGCTGAAAGTGCATTAAAGGAAAAGTGCAGTGCAAAAGATATGCAAAATGTGATGCACAGGTCAGGAAAATAAAGTGTGCAAGTAGTAGTTAGGTAGTCACTCTGTAGGGGTCTATCACAGATCAAAGTGAACCATGTCAACAATGTCATGCTCTTGTGAAAACATCAACACATCATACTGGGATATGAAGCAGCATAACCTCCGACACATGAACTAATGATCCCTCTCCACTGAGCAACTTGAAGAAGTCAGCTCCATGGCCTGTTCTTCTTTCGGCCATTACACTTTGAGATGTGAACTGAGTAAAGTGAGTCTGAAGGAGAATGAGAATTATAAGAAATGAAGGATTTCAGTTTTGAGAAGAGTCTGATCAGAAGTGGAAGTATTAAAGCAGTACGAAAGGAAAAATTAAAAAGGAAAGTAACTCTACTTCCTGGCTATTGTGGATAGGCTGAAAAATAAAAGGAATGAGATTCCAGCAAGGGAGATTTACATCAGCCATCAGAAAGGCAGAGTGTTGAGGGCTGTCCTACGAGGTCCCGCCTAAAGTTCATGTAGGCCAGATACTGTCCATCCAGGCCATCATCTGTAGCTGATTTTCAAGCCATTGGTAAGGTATGAACTCTGCAAGCTAGCGCTTCATGCTGAGATCTAACCAGCATCCAGTATCTACTTTTATTTTATTTTATTTTATTTTATTTTATTTTATTTTATTTTATTGTATTTTCTCAGTTTACTTTGGTTTAGTTTACTTTATTTTATTTATTAAAAATGTTTTGGTGATATCTAAATATTCCTGAAAGGACTTTTTTAGTTTTGCATGACTTAAGTATGGACCATGGGTGCTTTAGTACACTAGATGATGATCATCCTCTGTCACCAGGAGAAGTGTTCATGAAAATATACTTGCTGCTTTCACAGTATCTTATTGTTATGTCTGCATGTTTCTGGAATTGCATAGGATGGATAGAGCACTTCACCATTAGCTTTTTTACATACCTATCAGAAAAACATTCATATTTTCTCCAGTTATATTTCAGTCTTTGTGTTTGTGTTTTGTGTGTGTGCAATTATCTGTTACAAATATTTTCTCATGCTGAGTTCCATGGGTTTTTGTGTGCAGTGCGTAATGACATATCGCTGTTTTTCAACTCTTACACAGTTGGATGATCTCTTAGGAAAGATATTTCACTGTTGACTTGCCCAATGGTACCTTGTGGGACTAATTATTAAGCCTTGATAACTTTCTCTAGCATTTAGTGCTCATTGATTTACCATAGATACAATCTTCTTGGCATCCTGTCTCTGGACACAAACAGAATCCCACACAACCAGGTCAGCTAGAAAAGTCTGAGCTGATTTTCTGTTATCTCATCCTTTTTAAACTCGAGAATAAATACAGGTTGCAAGGAAAGGATGATGCTGTGAAAGGAATATGCTAGTTGAGGTGGGAAAATGTATGAATACGATCTGACTTGCTCAGATGCTTCTGCGGTGACTATTGACCTTCCTTTAGGAGGTAATTGCTTGTATTTTCGTAAGGTTTTCTGAGCAAAACGAACGTGTGGTGAGTAGATTTACTCCCTGGAAAGAATGAGGAACACGAGAAGAAGCCCCTCTGATATTTCTATACTGTTAAATTAAGGAGAGCTGGGGATTGGTGCTGGACACTAGACTTACCCATCCATACTGACACAACGCCAGGGCTGCCTCAGCCCAGTTTCAGCCTGTACTGTTTGCTTTGCATGGGACATAACTGCACACAAGTTGTAGGTTTGAATTTGGCTGTCTTCTTTTGAACAGTAGGATAATTTAAAGAAAAGGATGTGGGCTGTTCTCTGTAGGTTGGCCTCATTGCTAGAGAATGGCCTTGGGCACATAGAATTTACTACCATGTCTCAGGCCATCTATCCTGGACAGACAGGAAGGCATTCATGTTTTACCTCTCACAAAGAAGTTTATACATCAAAGCTGAGGTCAGTGCAAGGTCACGGTGAAAAATCTGGGCCTCTAATTGTTTACACAGTGACTACCCTTCCGGTTTGTACAAAACCCTCCAGCTCCTGACATAGCCAACACTTGTGCTGCTGAGAGCAAAAATACTCACCAGTGATAGCGTCAGAGAAAAAAACATAGAGCTCCTCATTCAGTCACCTTTTGCAAAGCTAGTTTTGTCCTATAGTATTTGTCACATTTGGATGGCACTAAAGACAAAGGCTGGAAAACCATAACTGACCTTATTTCTTGGTAATCACTAGTACACCAAAACACAGAAAGAATAATCTCAACCTTAGCCAGAGTTTTACAGCCCAGACATCCTAATAAATTGTGAGCGATCTTGTAAGTGGTGACCATTATACAACCACTCTCCCCCAGAAAAAACAGTCGTCAGCATTGTGCTGTTGGAAAAAGATTTTTGTTTCCTGATTAGACCATTCTTAGAAACACTGACATCTCTCAGAGAGAATAATACATTCCCCTGGAGACCTGGGATTTAACTCTGAAAGAATCTGCTGTGGCTGAATAGAATTCTATCTGTAAGTTTCTCTAGGTAAATGCAGGGGAGGAAAAAAAAAATTCTGAAAACAAAAATTTGACTTATTCCCTACAAAAATGTCAATACCGATATTCACATACTGGCTTCAAGAAATGTACAGTAAGTTTGCTGACAGTACATTTACCTAGAGATTTACTTTGTGGCAACAACTATGCTATTTAAATTGTCAGTAGAGCTGCAATGAATTAAGTTTGTAAAATTCAAATGGACTTTAGGGGTAGCATCAATCAATTATACTTTGCATAGTGCTCCTGGGCCGATAACAAAAAATACAATATCGTGTTATTATTTTTTTTAGCAGCCTTCAAAAAGTGTACGACAAAAATCTGCAGAAAGTGTGACTGCTAGGCAGCCCTTGGCTTGTTTTGGCAGCTGCTTTGCAGCTTCACTCTTACTGTAGCTTTGGGCGTGCTCTTCTCTTGACCCCAACCCTAATGCTCGCAGCAGGCTGAGCCCCACACAAGGCTGCCAGAGTTTAACGGCCATCAGCATAACTTTTGCTTGGTTTTTTTTGCAAAGAAAGTAGATTCTGGTTTTCTATCTGTTAGGGAGTACCTGTAGATTGGGTTAAGCACTGCTTTTGGACTGCCAGGCTGCTGCTGCTGAGGAGCCTCAGGATGACACTCTGGGCCACAGAAATGCTGCTCTGGACCTGTCAGGACACCTGGGCTTCGAGCACGGATGGTGGTGAGCAGCCAACAGTGCCTGGTCCCCTGGCCTCAGCCTGCTCTGTGGCCTTGTGGCCCTGAGCTAGGGCAGCTCTGGGGGTGGCCGTGGGGCTGGCCTGCTGGGCTACCTGAGGGACCGGGGTGCTAGGGGTGAAGGAGCTGTGGGAGGAGGCTGGCAGCCTTTGCGACAAATGGGCAGGATCTTCACAGAGACACCACTGAGTAAAGTGCCGAAAGCCCTCTTGCATGGAAGAAGGACGGCTGGTGGCCCTGCTCCAGCAAGAAGGGAAGAGCTGGGCAGTGCTGTACGGGCTGCACGTGCATCCCACCCAGGAGGCTTCCACAGTCAGCTCTGCATAATCAGTGGAAGTGTAAATCTTTTTGCTTGTTTCCAAATCTGCTCGAATCAATCAAGTTCCAAAGTGAAGCTCAAAATCTATGCTATGTGCTTGTGTCTGAGTTGGTAGCCCTAAGAAAAGAAGCAGGGAGAGAGAGATGGAGGTGTCTACTAAAAGAGAGGAAGGGAAAGCACGTGCAAGGGCCTGAGTATAGCAGGATGGAAATATAGAAGGTCTTGGCAAAAATAATAGGAAAATAAAAAAATTTGCTACATAATCAATGCTCCATTAATTCTAAATTCTTAAATAAATATGATTAATGTTGCTCATGTCTATTAGAATTCTACTTCACATTGTTTCAGCACACAGGTGCTTCATATTCCAGTAAAGAAAACCTAAACCATATGAAAATACTTAAATGACTGCTCATTTTGGTATGCTATTGCCTTTTTTTGATTGACGATGTGAGAGTGCACACCTCATTGCAAAGTAATGCTTTTAACTTAAATCAATTCTAAGTGAACATGTTTTATGCATTTATGCTTATAGTTTGAAAAAAGTTTTTCCTAAAAAACACTGCTAGCTTTTAACCATCCAGTGAAAAAGTCACTGGAGAGGCCTATGTGTCTCAGCCAGTGAGCATTTACTTGTATTGTCTTGAAACTTCTACAAGTTTAGGGCTCACAGAGCTGCTGTAGTCTTAATGAAGCGGTTAATGATGTGTGAATTATAGATCCTGACAGCCTCTTTAATAAAATCACCAGGACTGGATCCACAGTCTACCATAGCCACTGAATAATGACAATACTGTCTGCTTAACGTTATGCAGTATCTTTAAGTAAAGTACCATTCTTGCGTTCTTGTACTGAAAAATTCTTGTCAACACAAAGAGGAATGTGAGCAATGAAGAACAAGCTGATACATATGACACTTCATTTCTTTGGGTTTAGGAAAGAAATGAACTAGCCACAGGGAATTCATGAATGAAGCATCGTGTAAAGCAATGTGGTTTTAATTTTTATTGTAACAGCTTTTCTGTGAGTTCCTCCATTGAAGAACAACATAATGCTTAATGGGCCTCAACAGTCAAAAGTTTGCAGGTTTTTTTCTGTTTTGTTTTAGTTGTGTGTTTGGTGCGTGTTTTGGTTTTTTTCTAAGCATGTGAACTTTACCTTTCCAACAGCTTTCAATGAACACTTGTCTTCATAGCAGAGCTAGCTGGAATGTGATAGCACTGGATGGAACTTACTTGTATGAAAATTGGTACTATGTGAATGTGTTTTGAGGTAATTTTCCACACTCTCAGCCAATAGAAAAAGAATGATTGTTGTAAGAATGAAGGACTTTTTTTTCATTCTTTTGGTGATCAGTCTTATAGCCAGCTAACAATTCAGATAAAATTTTTTGTGTACTTTGTGTATATATCCCTAAATAATCTTCTTTATTGTCCGGTAGACTGAAACTAAATACTAAAGGCTCTGGAAAAATCCAAAGCTACTTTAGTGTGTTTGCTCTTGTTTATGTTTTTTTTTGTTTGTTTCTTTCCCGGAATAGTTTGGACAGCTTTCACTTATTCAGCAGATACTGATGCAAAGACAAGTGAAAAGAACCAAGCCATATTCACTAGCTCACGTAATCACTTCATTTGCTGTCATGCTTCAGGCAATATCAGAACACCAAAATACCAAAAAGCTAGAAAGTAACTGACATGTAAAAGAAAATACCATTAAGACCCAGCTACAAAAGAAGGAACTACCTCACCTGCGTATGAACTTGTGAGTATATTCAAGATACAATAAACATGACCTGCTGGACTGAATTTACTCAAGTGACATTTTCTTTACAAGAGAAGTGACTACTAGCTGTGAAGCCTGTTGCAATTGTCATGTACAAACAGAGCAGAATGACTTGCTTAGGGAGAAGCACAGCCAAACCATTCAATTAGTCCCCAGAAGTTCAAAGTCTGTTTTCATGCATTACTGCAGCAGTGTTTGTACAAGAAACATTGGCTGTTGCTGTTCTCTTAAGCAAAAAGACTTGGAAGTGCTCCCTGCATTTGCACCTTTCTGCACCTCTTTCCTTTCTTTTCTTTGGCTCCCACCTCAATCCTGTGTGAGTAGACAGATGTGCACACATATTCATGCCAGCACAGGTGTTTATATCTCCTTCCTTTTTGGATCTCTTAGTTTCCAGCATTTCATGTCCCACATCTCTTCCACTAACCTTCATTCCACCCCTCTCAGTTAATACCTTGTTTAGGTCAATCTTAAATAACATCCTGTCTCCTCAGATACACTCAGGAACTACAGGGAAAAACAGAACTGAACTTTTTTGCCTTTTGCATCCCTTATGAATTGAGAGATTCCCCCATCCCTGCCAGCGGATCAATTTTTCCTCCCTGGGCTGCTCTGAATGTACAGGGCTGGATTTGCTGCTTGGAGCAGATGTTGAGGGAAGATGGGGAAAAGAAAGGCAGACTAGCTGTTAAGGCCATTAGTCTTCCAACAGTAGACTTTTAGGATGAGGGCGGGCCTTGCCACCATTTTTCTCTTTCAAAGTAAACCCAATTTTGTGTGGAAGAAAATCAATGTGGAAAGGGTGGCTGTATCTACTGGGGAAAAAAACCCAACAAAACATATACAGTGCTCTGGATAAAGTAGAAATAGACTTTATTCAGCACTTTTGAAGTCGTATACATGAGAGGCTTAGCTTCCTAATACCACACTGGTTTTGCTACCAGTGCAGTAATGAAAAACCCAACAGTTAAGAGTCTTGGTAGTAAAAAATCTCAGTCTACTAGCTGGCATACTGCTTATTTCACTTGTCTTACCATTACCGTCAGTGGCAGCAAATCCTTCAAAAGCAGCAGTAGTAAAAACAGCCATCTCAGAGAGGCTGTGGATGTGCGCTGCTCAGGAGTGTGCACAATGAGAACCAAATCAGAGCAAATCTCCCTCCAGTACAACCCAGTGTCCACTTCAGGCATCCTAAGTGGTGCCATGTGCTGCTGATAGTCCCACTGACATCAGTGACTTCCTTGGAGAATAAAGCACCACAGCTCCTGGGAAGTATAAGAAGAGTGCAGGTCTTGAATCAATAGTCTCCAGCACTGGAAAACCACTAACAAATGTGAAAAACATGTGTCTGTACAGAAGATTAAAGCCAGCTTTATATTTTTGGTGAGAAAGCAAAAAGTATGGCTAACATTTTCCTCATTTAAGGTTTTTGCATTTTGCTTGTTTAAGATTAAGATAAATATCCCAAGCAGTATTGGTTTTCTTTTATTTTAGACCACCTACCTACAAGAGAACAAGAGATCAAATCATACAATGATCCTCTGCTTCATTACCACATGAAAGAGGTTTAGAAAAGTGTAGGATAAGCAATGGGATTTGTGAGCATGTTTCTGAGTCAAACCTTAGAGATTTCTGAGGTTTGCTTACAGTCTTTTGCCTTTTTTCAGCAGTCAGATGCTAGAGGACCTTAGAGAAAGGTCATTAAATGATTCAGTTCTAATCTATAATGGTTACTATTGATATCAGCAAAACCTGTGCTTTTCATAAATCGTATCGCTAAGCAATATTCTCTAATTAGAAAAATACTAGCTTATCCTGATTTTTCGGGGTTTTTTTTGTTTGGTTGTTTTTTTTACCCTGATCCTTTTCATTTTCTTCTATTTCTCAGTAATATATGTTTTCTTATGTTGCAACATCCAAGGGAAAATCATTGCAGAAGTCCTGTCTTGCACTGCAAATTACATTAACTGCTTCAGAGCTGGTAGTGGCATGTATCTAATTACAAAGATGTCAGTATTTTATGATCATGAGAGAAAGAGCTAAATGGTGAAAATCTGTAATATGCAATAATATCTGAGAATGGGGTAGATGCTTTCATTTTTTTAGTGTTTTTTCAGGGGACTGAGGGAGCCGAGCAGGTTTCATATGATTCAGGGACTTTTAAAGTGGCATCTCAGTGGGCTACACTGATGCTTTTGTTTAAGTACAGACATCTTTGAGGCTGACGATAGAGGACTGTAAACTGGCACAGTGCCACCAATATGAATGCAAATCTGCTGATTTTTCTAATTGAGAAGCTTGTCCTCAGAATGCAGTCAAAGCTTTTACACTGCAGCTTTCAAAAGAAAAGAGTGAAATACATTTTCGCAGTCAATAAAAAAACTTTAGCCCTGCTTTTGACAGTTCTTGGTTTCTAATTTGTGTGGTATTCTTCGCAAAGTGCTTGACCAGGTGTAGCCAGCTGCACAGAGCTTCTGTTATTTCAGGAGCCTGCAAAGAACCGCACTTACCCCAGAACCCCTCATCTAAAATCACCTTTCTCACTTTTTTATAGGGTGTTATCTAATTAATAACAGTTAACATTCATAATAGCTGCATTTTAAGAGAACATTGCAGAGGTAAATGTGCATTGGTGTACTGAATTCCAGCTGGGTAAGCAAAGAAAAAACAGATCCTGATAAGAAATACTCAGCACCCATCAGGGTAGAACCTGTGCTTGTATTACTGAATATCTGCACATAGTGCACTACAGCGGATTCAGATTAATATTTTATTGTTGTTCCTAGTCTACAGAAATCATGACTTCAAGTTCAAAATAATCAATAAATCAAATGTAACATCATAAGCTGTGAAACATTCGCTTGAAAGTGTGCCTCGCTTTTATTACTACAATGTCACTTAAAACAGAATTCTTTGTCTTTGGCTTGATGAGTAGGTACAAAAGCAATTCCACAGCCAACTGTCAGATTAAGCAAACTCAATTAATGTCCTATAATGACAAGGTCATGCACCGTGTAGAACCACTTTTAGATTTGCTTTGAGTAAGCTCAGATGAAGAAAAGCATGTATCAAAATACATAAAAAAAGAGCTATTGAAGGGTTTGGATGAGTCATTCAGTCTCACCTGAGAATACATGTAGATAAAAGAGTGTGGCTTTGATGGAGGCACTAGTGAATTGGTTATGTTTTCATAATGACTTCTTTACATTATTGAATACAATGGGAACTTTAAGGCCAAGTGCAATAACAGTTTCTCATGAAAAATTAACAAAGAATTTATGGAAATGTAGCAAAAGTCCCAAAGCAATTAGCTTAGATTTCTCTAGAGTCTGAGAAAAGCCTGGATAATTGCAGACAGAAACTGCGTAAGTGGCTATTTTCATTATCACAGGATACAGAAAGTCCATTTTCATCACAATGGGACATAATGATGTTAAAACTAACATGGAGACATGTTTAAAGAGGTTGAGGCACAGTTTACAAAAAGGTTTGATTTACATGGCATTCAGATCCATATTAAAGATCCTCCTTAAAGGGATGAGGTAGTGTCTTCAGAGCCTCCTGCAAGGTAGGAGAGAAAAATAGATTACAGTCTCAGGAAGCTAATTGTGAATTACCAGTAGGATGCACAGGAATGAGTTTAATTTGTCTTGAATGGAGAAAAGTGAAATTGTGATACAAATTGGCACATGGATATACGTTTGAAAGTACCCATTATCTGTGCGTTTATAAGAGCACTTACAATGCTAGTGCTGATTAGCTTAGATACAGAGCAGTTGCGGCAGTCACCTTTAAATTTTAAGAACATTGCTGAGAGCACCTGTAATGCCTCCTCAGCCCTATTTTCTGTTTTGTCTAAGAGACCTGTTGGTGCATTTTACTTTAATGCACTGTTCTGCACATGTTGTGCTCTCACTGGTCTAATTACTCTACACATGAACTAGAAAGTCATCTTCTGGTTGGATGCCCATGCTCAAATGATTTATATTACATAACACAAACAGCATTTTTTAATAATAGATGTCGTTTGCAACGTCACATGCTTCGATCTCCAGAGTATTTCCACCAAAGTACTCAATAAATGACTGTTTATAGAAGTTTTCTGTTTTGGCATAGAATAATTTCTACACTATTACAGTACAGCTCCGTGGTCGTTATGCAGGTAAAACCAGCGTTGGTCTCTAAGGGGATTTTAACTACACAGCTGGGCATTATATATTCTCAAAGATGAGTAACACGAATAGCATTCAGCCTAGCTGTTAGGCTTGATTATGATCTTGTTTATATCAGTGTAAATCAAAGCAGTTCTGCCAGTATTTCACATCAGTGCAAATCTCAAGTACAGATGGGGTAGCCATTTTTCCCAGTAGTTCACCAGTTTTCCTCTCTCTGAACACCGGTATATATTTGTATCATTGTAGCAGTGGCTAATATGTCGGCAGGAAGAATAAATTGTTTCAGTGTTAATGTAGTAAATCAGAACTCATGGGTAGCTGCTTATCGCCTGCACATGCACACACAACAGTGTCTACATAACCATACAACCCATTTTATCTGTTGTTTTTCGTTTGTTTGTTTACTGTTTTAAAAGTAAATAAGATTATTTAAGTTATATATGTTATCCTATCACATGGTTGCATTAGTTTTTATCAGTAATTAATGCGTATTAGTATGAAGTAATGCTGAGGTAATGCTTAAATATTGCAAAGGTTTTTGGGTTTTTTTCCAGTTTCTCATTTATTTCTTCTTTTTCCCAAAAAGTTACTAGGGAAGGGAAGGGAAGGGAAGGGAAGGGAAGGGAAGGGAAGGGAAGGGAAGGGAAGGGAAGGGAAGGGAAGGGAAGGGAAAATTTGAAGCGGCTATTCTGTGATAAACCTGATAAACATCCATGAATTTTCCAGACATAATTAGTATTAAACCAAATCTGTGAATGTAATATTAAACAAGATGTGTAGTCTACTCTGTCTCATTAATAATATGCATAAAATTTGTTCTTGCTTCAGATAACCTTTATTTGGTGACAGAAGCAGAAAAAAAAAAGAGAAAACTCCACAATCAAATAGAAACAATCCACAAAAATATTCCTAAAAACATTCCAAAATTCCAAAAATATTCTGAAAAACAATGTGATTCACTGAACCAAGGGCTTGCTTGAAACTCTGCTGTATATGAAACACTGACATTAAACACCCTTGGATCTGAAACTTCTGGATGGTTTAGACACCAGTAGGTCAAACGAAGTTATTGCTCAAGGGCTAGTTTAAAACTACTTGTAACATGTTTTGATTTACAGTTACTCACTTGAGCAACACAGGAACATATTCGGGGAATCGCATAAACAAATACATTCAACTATACTGCGGATTAACCTAAAGTGACACATTTATTTAAAAATCTGCCTACTACTTGTCCTCATTGATTAAATGCCCTTAAGAAAGTGAGTCTGATGAAATAGAAGCCGTTAAGATTCAGCACACCTCCTCCACTCCTTTTGATGGTTGACACATTCCCTGGAGTGGGAGATTGGATGGCTGATAAGCTAACATTGAATTATAAGCACTTTCTGCAATGTCACTGGCAAATGAAAGACCTACTGTTTTGCTTGCAAAGCAACAGTGTGCCTTAACAGGAAAAATGTACATGGTGCAGAATTATTTCATCGTCTGTGCTGAGTGTGTAAATGTATGTATATGTATTTACATGCACAAAGTGTGCATTTTTATGGCAGAGATCAGCTCAGAGTGTAATACAGCTTGTTTGGAGTTACAGTGCCATTGATCAAGGAAACAGAAGTGTTTAGGGCTGTTCCAGTGCTGTCAGAAAGCCAAACTAGGGTGGTGTGATGTCTCCATTGTGTTCACCATGGGAAGATTTTTCTGAAGCCAGCTCAGGGAATAGAAAAATATTGTGGCAAGTGAGAAGTCTCCTTAGCTCCGAGCTACACTGGATTCAAGAGATTGTGCTTCAACTTTAGAAGGACTGGGTGAAAACAGTTTTGAGGTTGTTCGAAAAGCGAGTTTTAGTGTTTGGGACAAGCCTGCATAACCTCCTTAGGCTGTTCAGAGCCATTCCTGCCGATTACAAAGTCTTCCAGAAAGGTGATGATTTTCAGGTTATCCCAAATAGTCAGACAGCAGAAACAAAAGCTACAATCTTGTGATGTCTTCAGTAGCATAGAAAGCTGAGTCTTCCCCTTTCATCAGTCATTCATAGTCACAACAATGCTGGAGACCACAAGCGTGTAAAATGATGCTGGATTGAGTCTCTATTTTTTTTTCCAGATCTGTGGCATGAACCCTGTGCTCCCTGCCAAAAAAAAATCCAAAAAAACCCCCCTCATCAACAATGAAAAAAACTCCAAAATTAAACAACAAACACTTGGCTGATCTCTAAGCAGTTTTATTTTGTTGTAGCATCAAGTATCACTTGCATTTTAATTCGAGGTACCTAACTGTGGGGTCTAACACCTGCTGTCAGCCCCTGTGTTGATAGCATATTGGTTTCTCCTGTGACTGGCTATTCAATTTGATGCTTTGTGCATCTGTGGTACTGAGCCCATTTTGACAGCTCTGGATCAGCTACTAAATCCAGCTCTCTTACTCATCTGGGTTATTTTGGGCTCCAAATCAGTCACACTGTAGTAGCAGTAGACATTTTTAGTGTTGTGCTGCGGGACCTTCACTTTTATTAAGAACATTGGCTGGGACACAAGATCTGCTTCTAAGAAGTCAGTCTAAATTGTGAGAAAAAGGAAGGGCTAGAGGTGAGGATATTTAGGCAAATGACATAAATAAGTCCTACATTATTGTTAGTACCATAAGCTTGCTGGTTGATTGCTAGTGTTGTTTAATAAAAAAAATGGTTTACACTGAACAGGAGAATTGGTGAAACCAAGTTTTCTACAGAGTAGCATGCTTTATCTTGCATAACTCCATCCACCTCTGCAGTGTTACACCTCTAGCTCCTCCCAACCCCTCTGCAGGCAGGGACAGGCTGCTCTGCAGCTCTTGCGCCAGCCAGATGCTGTCAGACAGCACTTGCTATGGACAAGTATGGCCACTCTTCGTGTTTGCAGGGCCACTGGGAATATTTCTGTCTTCTACTCAGCTGCCAATTTTTACACAAGTCCTAGGAATTTTAATATCCTAGATTCCTAGTCTGCTTTTAATTTTGATTAAATTGGCAGAATTACATTAAATGTCTTTTCCTTTTTATTGCTCTAACTGCGTATTTCTTTCTCAGCTCCCACCTGGTGGGTTTATGTCTCAGAAACACATGAAGAAGAGCTCAGCATACCCCTCTCCCAACATACCATATGATAAGTACATCTGTTGGGCACAGTTCTTACCCAGGGCTCCAAATTACACCATTTTGGTGCTGATGACAGGGAAGAATAGAATAGCTATCAGACAAATAAGAACGGACAGACACTGAAGAACGTGCAAGTGAGGAGCATTTCAGACAGATGGACTGATAAAAGGCACAACTAAAAGCACCTTGTAAACTGAGTGGTGGCCAGATGTATGCCACAGGGTAACTTTTTTGAGACCATCAGCTTTGCCTTCAAAAACACAGGGAAATTTGTTAGGGCAGATCCTGACATCCAGCATCTGGGCATCTCCTACAGCAGCTCTTTACAATCTGAAGGAAGGACTCAGCTGCCCACACACTGATGTTAGTGGCATCTGAAGCACCTTTGAGCTAATTTCTGACCACCACTCCAGAGAGGTACGGGCTTCCCAAGCTTTGGCACCACCTATGCGTGAAGCTGGCAGGTATCTCAGACACACGGAGGTCTGGGAATTGCCTCCTTTTAGCAGTCCAAGGTACTTAATAACGTAAAGACAAAACTTTAAAAGCTCAAAAGGTCACTAAACAGGCGTCTCAAAAGATCCCTTTTATTGAGGTGCACACTGGTCAGTTCATGATGTTGAAGCAAGTGGTCTTTCAGCACAATGACAAGTTTTAACCTGTTGAAGCCTTTGCAGATAATGTCACAGAGAGAAAAAAATGACCCAATATGGTTTGATTTCTTCCTCTCATTTCACTATAC
Organism: Pampusana beccarii; assembly: GCA_013399365.1. Lineage (NCBI taxonomy): Eukaryota > Metazoa > Chordata > Aves > Columbiformes > Columbidae > Pampusana > Pampusana beccarii. The sequence continues at coordinate 143,592 of VWYH01009481.1, forward strand.
CCTTGTTATGTATTCTATACATGCTACTGAGAATGTATATTTTCAGTCAATAGGTATATGTAAGCACGTATTTATTTGTTATAGAAATAGAATGAAAAATCCTGTTTATTAATTTTTAATGAATCAATATAGTATTTAATTTTATCAATATTAATTTATGTCAGAATGTTTACCACTCAGAAAATGTGATTATGCATTGTAATTTGTAGCTTTGATAACTGAATCCAAGGAAAAATTACAAATAATTGAAACACATCTTATCCATTTTACCAGTTTTATCATTCAAATTGAAAGTCCTTTAAAATGAAGCAAAACTCAGAGTGGAAGAAAAAAAAAATTCGTCTACTTGCTTTTGCACTTTTAGAATGGAGAAAATTGTCCAGAATGTTCACTAGATCTTCAGAAAAATGCCTAGGACTCTTCATTAGCAGGAGTATTTAATCTCATAAATATATATTTCTCCTTACCTGTGTGGATTCCCTTTAGAAATAAAATCTTATTACAAAACATGGACATGTTGTTATTGTACAAGCAAAGGTGATGGTCACTGGTTATTACTTGACCCTTAGTGATTTTAGTGAATATAAGCTAATTAATCTGGAATTTGATTCATGAAAAAGGCTTGATTGAACTATACTCCTTCTTTTTGGTTTAGAGTGCCTTGATTATTAATAAGGGCTAGATAAAAATAATAAATCTTTCAAAATATTAAATACTTCAATATTACAGTGCCAAATGCTTTCTTCGCGTGTGAGAATGTAGGGATGACAAGCCTGCCCAGTTCCCCAGTACATAGTTCTAAATAGGTCAACGCTTCTGCTCTCTAAATCTTCACCAGTACTTAGCACTGCTTGGGGAAAATTTTTGTCATTTCATTTATTTCAGGTATATGTGTACACAGTGAACTGTATAAAGTATTCCTAGTTCTACCTAACTCGAATTTTTTGCAGATTTGATGTAATAAATCATGAAAGTAAAGCCTAGATTTGTGAGCTGAGTGTATTTTGTCGTTTATACTCACATCTGAAAATTCTGAAAGAGGTATTAGAAAAATCTGAGGAAAGACATAACTGTCAAATATTTGCGGGCTCAATAGAAAGGGGTTTAAGCCATATTGCTTAAGAAAAGAAAAAGATAAATGTTCTTCAGGAACTGAACGTAAGCTTTGTAGTTAATACAAATATGAAAACTAAGAACATGTAAATGAATCAGCTATTGAAAGTTAGCCACATGTACTTGACCATTCTGATACTAACCACGTTGGATTTTTTAGTATAAATTCAAAGGAATATGCAGACTTATTACTTGACCTGGCCTAAAGCTGGAGGGAGTCATATAACTTCCCTGCTGGAGCATGTATGTATTTCAGGAAAATACAGGTGAGAGTTACAGGAAGTGTGCATGCTGTTAAAATGACAAGGCTCAGAAAAATAGCGTTTCAAAATTACCTTGACAAAGATTGTCCTCATATTAATGAGATACCTTCCACTAACATGTATTTCCGTAAATGTATGTTAATGTCTAAAAATGCCAGCTATGAATGAAAAAAGTATTTTGTTTGCCTAAACTTCAGCTGTTCCAGTTGAAAAAACACATACATAAAATACAGGGCTGAAGAATGGATTACAGAAGGGTGGAAATGAATGAGAAAATGTTTCTACTAAAAAAAAAACCCAGCCAAAATGTGCTTAAAGGATGGTATTTGGCAGGAGGATCTTTCAAGAAAAAAAGACCTGGTCATGAAAAGAGAGTAGTATTTGAAAGGTCATTTATGTTGTCTTTTCGGTTGTGACGTGTTATAGCTCTTTGTCATCGCATTTCTTGGCTAATTTCAGTCCTAAAATTACATTCAGCCCTTTGAAGGCAACAGTGAGGCTGATGTGGCCTGCCCAGAAAACAAGTTTGGTACCCCTGCCTTAGAGGATCTCGTTCAAAAGCTGCTGATGTCAATGGAAACCTCTCGTTGACTTCAAAGGGCTTTGGATCAACACCCAAATGACTTATTTTACACATTTGTGTTACATAATGCTTTTTTGTTTGATGGGCAAAATTATTTCCTAAATAAAACCAAACCAGATATTTGCTGAAACAGTAAAGCGAGCGATGAAAAAAAAAATAATTCAAAGGTATGTTGCTGCATTAATCCCACAGCAGTTTTTGCCATGAAAAAAAACCCCGTGCTTCCCCTCCATAATGTATTTTTTGTGGACTGTCATTCTGATAGGGTTTTAATTACAGTTGTTGTTGTTGAAGCAGCATTACCTAATATTTTAACGTTGTATGCAATGACAGTCTTGAAAGCACAAGAAAACAGGAACAACACAGTATACTAGATTAGCTGTGAATTAAACTGTTTCATATGGATGTCACTGGCTTGAATTTAGTGCATTTTGGCATAAATCAATGAGCATCTGCTTTGAGTAATGGTGGATAGCATAGTGATAAAAATGCAGTCTGTGAGACCACACTAATTCTGCCATTGCTGCTTGGTCCTCATTAGGAGATCTCCCTAAAATTGGAGATCCTTTTTGCCTTAGCTCCACATATTTTGGTAAGATATGCCAGAAGCTTAAAAACACAACAAAGCTATTTTTACTCACAGTTTATTCAATGCATGGTTTATTGCACGACAGGGATTTTCACAAAGCAAAGCTGAAATCTGCTTAACAGCCTGAAATTTCTTAGGCATTTCTCTCTTGTCCAACTCTCCTCAAGAGAGGATGCACACAGCTGTGTTAGATCTTTACATGATGTGATAGCCAACATTTCTCCACAGCTTATGGTATCTAGTTTAAGAGCAGGTGATAGTACAAATGGGTTCAGCGTGTGCTAGTAACAGATCACAAACAAATATTACGCCAATTTGCAAAAATTATAGTAGTTTCTATCTTACAACCATAAATACTGCCAAGAGGAAACAATGTACTGTATTGCAGGTTCTTAAGGAATGTTTATACACTGTGTATAATTCAAATTGGTAACATGAAAGCCTGTGCAGCTGGACAGGAGTCGAACAATGTGTCTTTCATGTTAGAAATGATTGATAGGATTGGCAAATGTGTATGGCAGAAATCTGAGGATAGATTCCAAATGAAACATGCCCTGCAATTAGTTATAACCCAATTGTCAGCGTATGCTAGTAAACTACTTAAAAGAAAGGTATACCCAGATTTACTAGAGAAAAACAGAAGATCTATGTCTGTCAAGTATTTCTTAGCCAGAACTGACTAATGACTATCCTATTACATTTTTGCATTATTATTTGAATTTTCTTTGCATGCTCTGTTTTTGAAAGAAGAAATACTTTATCTTTAAAAATTCCTTCTGTACTAAAATTAAGCACAAAATTACTAATACTCTGCATACAAACTCTTACATGAAATCTCATATTTATTTCCCCAGAGACACCTGACTGCAACTTTCTTTTCACTTGACTCTTTGGGTTTATCTTTTTCCTTTGTAGATTATGTCTAGTAGTTAGTTAAATGCATACTTTCGGGTCAAGCAACACAAGATAGTGAAAGAGTCCTAAAACTAGTTGAACCAACAGAGTTAATAGAGGTTTGAGCTAGAGAGAAGAGAAATAGATTTCAGTATCCCGATATCTAAGCTTGTGGGAAAAAATTGAGAATAGCCACACTAATACTACAAATACCAAAACATACCCTCCTCTTACTACAAAAAAAAGGTATTTTAAATAATATTTTTTCACAGTTAAGAAGCTGAAGTTGAAAAGGAGGCAATTAGGAAGATACCATTCCTAAAAACAACACAGAAGCAATATAAAAAAGAAAGAAAAAATAGAAACAATATTAGCTCTGACAAGTCAAATTTGAAACTGAAATAAAGACAGCTAGAAAATATTTGGAAGAGCAAGTTGTTAAAATCGTAAAGGCTTGTAATAAAGCATATTCAGGTGCCTTAGAACAGGGAAACTGCCTAGTGGAACTAGTATGTGATAAACCATAACAGAAAAATTTAGCAAAAAATCCTAAAGTTTCAGTGGTTTGGTCTATTCTGCATGACATAAGTCTGCAGAAGTGCTTAGGGTGAGCTTTTAGCAAATCAACAGGGAAAACAGGAACAAATTACTAAGCTGAACCACCTTGATCCCATCCAGTCTAGACACAAGATGGTGCTTAGTTTCTTCACCTTGTTATCTCTCCTCTTCTGGTTGTTTCGACCTGCTTCCATTTATTTAACGATTACAGACTTGCAGGCCCTTTGTGGATTTTTTTCTAAAAAAGGCTTGACTGACACTGTAGTCTGGGGAGTGCTCCCAGGAGTTGATGGAGCTCATGTGCTCCGTTAGGCATCCCTGAATTGCTGGGAAGGCGAACACTTCACTCATGCAGTCTTTTCCCCTTGCTGTAGCCTTGTTGCCAGCATTAACTCAAGGCTTCCAGAATAAATTGGATATGAATGTGGTGAATCACCAACCAGGCAAAAGGGACAACAGCATATGAAGAACCGAGTGTAAACCAAATAACATTACTGTGCAACTGCAGATATCCTAGACTACACCTAAAAACACTAATCTTGATTCCTAAATATAGATCTGGTCACCTTATCTAAGGAGGTTTTGTGGGAAAGCACAGGAAGGGACACTAGAGATGCTCAGATGTATGGGATTATTTTCAAGCACAAAAAGTAAACTGGTTTGGAAGCTTCTGTAGGATAAGAGACAATCAGTTTTTGTTTTGCTTTGTGTATTTTTTTTATTTTTATTTTTAAACACAATGAGTTACACAGGATAAAATGTGGCACCAACTTCAACCTTGCTACATTCTGTTTCTGTAAGGAAAACCTAGCTTCATTCTAACCTAAAAAAAGCAAAGGAGCCGTGTACATAATAATTGTGCTATTTATAATGAATAACCTTTTTCACACTTTAATTGGAACAAATTGGCAAGCAGCTACTCACAAATTCACAGATATTAATAACAGAATTCAGACGTTCCAAACACTTCTGACAACATGTTTATTATTTTCTTTCACCATTTTAATACTTAAAAAAATCCCTACAGTTAATTATGCTGTTAACAGCAGCTCAATATTACATGCAGAACTCATATTTTGCTATAGGCTGGGTGAAAAAACCAGAAATACAGCCAAACATATTTTGTAGAAACAAAAGATAATCAAACAATAATAAAGTATACATACATTCCAATGTGTACAACTTTTTGCTAATCTAAGTTTTCAAGAAAACATTAATTTGGATGATGTGAACTTTTTCATTTGTTTGTTTCAGCATATGGGAAATCATGTAGCAATTTGCAGCTACTGCTTCTGCAGAAGGAAATGTGGAAGGGAAGAATCTCTCTTCAACAGGTGGATCAAGTGAGGCAAATACCAGAAAGCACATAAGCACATCTAACACAGCTGGTGAAACTACATATTTTCAGTGTTTCCAAGATGAATACCCTGCTTTTCGGGGAACTGCTGAGACCATCTTCATCCTGAGTCAAGCCTGTGAATAACACTGACAATCCAGTTCCTTACCCTACAAAATATAATAGCTTAGAGACCATTACAAAGACATAGGTCAAAATGTTCTCACACAGAGCAGTGACAGAGAACAATTAAAATGAGTAGAAACCTACAAGTCGATGGGGCCTGATGGGATTCATCCGAGTGTACTTAAAGAGCTGGCTGATGTCATAGCGAGACCTCTCTCTGTGATTTTTCAATGCTCCTGGGAATCTGGTGAGGTCCCAGTTCATTGGAAGCTGCCAAATGTTGTCCCAGTCTACAAGAAGGACAACAGGGATGACCCTGGCAACTACAGGCTTGTCGGCCTCACTTCTGTGCCTGGCAAAATCATGGGGAAGATTATGCTGGGAGTTATTAAAAACACTTGAAAGACAACGCAGTCATTGGTCCCAGCCAGCATGAGCTCATGAGGGGAAAGTTCTGCTTAACAAACCTAATTTCTTTCTATGACAAGATTACCCACCTAGCTGACCAAGGGAATCCTGTCAATGTGATCTTTTTGGATTTCAGTAAAGCCTTTGATACTGTCTCTCACAGTATTCTCCTGGACAAGATGTCCAGCACACAGCTGGATAAACACACAATGCAGTGGGTGAGCAATTGGCTGATGGGCCAGGCTCAAAGGGTTCTAGTAAATGGGGTCACGTCGGGCTCGTGACCAGTCACTAGTGGGGTTCCACAGGGATCCATCTGAGGGCCAGTGCTCTTCAATGTCTTCATAAATGGCTTAGATTCAGGACTTGAGGGAATACTAAGTAAGTTTGCTGATGACACAAAACTGGTTTGTTCAGCCTGGGCAAGAGGAGACTGTGGGAAGACCTCATCGTGGCTACAGCTTCCTCACAGGAAGAGGAGGAGGGGCAGGTTCTGATCTCTTTTCTCTGATCACCAATGATAGAACCCAAGGAAATGGCAGGAAGATGTACCAGGGGAGATTTACATTGGACATTAGGAAAAGGTTCTTCACCCAGAGGGCGGTGGACCACTGGAATAGGTTCCCCAAGGAGGTAGTCACAGCCCCAAGCCTGGCAGTATTCAAGAAGCATTTGAACAAATGCCCTCAGACACACAGAGTGAACTTTGGCCTTGTCCTATTCAGGGACATGATTTGGATTCAATGGTCCTTGTGAGTCACTTCCAACTCAGGACATGCTATGATTCTATGAAACCCTGCCAAATTCACATTTCTGAAGCAGACCCAAAGCATTCCGTCACAAAAGTCACATGGATTTTTTTTTTGAGGGGCGGGGAGGCAATATGCATGCAACTGAGGCTGACCCCTGTCCACAGGGGCATGCACTCTTACCCTGTCTCTGCATGTGAATTAGTGATGTAGAGGCAGAGCAGGAGACGAAAATGTCCCAGTGACAACAGAGCACTATGGGCAATGTTTTTCAGGACAATGAATGAACTGAGGAGCAGGAAGTTTGAAGTGAACCATGGTTATACGGCAGAAAGCAGACTTGGAGACAACTCACAGCAGGGCTGAAGTTCCTTTCCACTCATCTTTGCTGCACACGGCATATGATATCTCATCTGCCAAGTCATATAGATGTCTGAGTGTTTTCAGTTTCAAGTTCGAAAAAATTGCACAATGGTGCACAGACAGAAGTTGAGGGTAGGTAGTGTTCATGATCAGCAAGAGCTTCATGAAGCTTTCTCCAATGGTGTTCTCCTTCCCCAATTCCTCTTCTGAACATGAGAAGATGTTGATTCCCTCCATTTCTGTTTTGTTTGTCTGGCTTAGAGAACTGGAAATCGAATACTGCAGACCTTTTTCTACCTTACTTCGCAATAGTTTCCACAAAACCTCTGTCTGAAGTAGAAAGCACAGTATTTATAGCAATTTATCAGTTTTAGTAATAATACTGTGGAGCTGTTGCAGGTAAATTCTGTGTTTCTTATCTTGGTCCACATTTATTTCTGGGGAGCAAGTCTCATGGAGAGCCAACAAACTGAGGACTGTTTAGTACATCCATTATTCCCATCAAATCGTAGAATAAAGATGGTCCAAACTAAACGTGAGATACATTCCTCTGATCCATAAGGAAACATATCAGCTGCATATATGATATACGATTTGAAATTAGGAGGCATTGCCAATGGTCCACATTTTAATGCATTTTAGGAAGCATATACTGTTCTAAGTAAGTGTGTAAAATCACATCCATATAAAATGTAGCCTTCAGATCTATTGGGCTCACCTACACACGCACCTTCCAGTGGAATATGGAAAAAAATAACAAAAAGTTAGTAGAGGAAAAAACATGGAAAAGTAGCAGTCCTGCCCATCCTCAGCTGAATATCCATATACATTACAAAGGGGTTACTTCATGAAAGTAAATTAGGGGATTTTTACTTCTTCAGTTTATAATGATACATAACTGAATTTGTCCCTTTGCCAAGAATCCAGCTAAGGAGGTCTTTTTAGCAGGAATGAAAAGGAGCATAATTTTAAAAACAAACCTTTAAATGTATATGCAACTTGCTTGGCATCATTTGTTTTCCCTGGATAACCTTTATATTCACTATAAATTACCCTTCTCATTTCACAAATGGTGACTACCACAGAATGGAGGGGAATTGAGGAATTGTGCACACCCAGCTGCTATGTTAATTGTCTGCTGTTTGTTCAATAGCAGCATGAGGAATATAAAACCCTCCTCACTAGTTCTCTGAAAGCCTTTACAAATAATACTTATGTAAAACTTAAGGTCCTAATATTCTGTGTTTATGAGTAACTGGATATTATCATATTAAAATCATTACTAATCTTGTGTTCTGAATCCTGTCAATACTCTAATGGCAGTAGTCTTGGAAACTACACATCTGCCACAGGATTAATTACACACATAAAACATTATCATTGCCCTACATCTCCTATGAGGTAGAGAGGCTGCTAGAATGATTAATGACTCTGTATGCCATACAAAGGAAGAAATGTAAATGTTACCGAGTGGATAGAAAGATCTGTTCCTGACTCGTATTAGAACAAGTTGAAGGACTTTACCGGTGCAACATTATTTTTTAAGGCCTGCAGGCAATGTTAAAAAAATCTAATCCACAATTTCTGCAAAATTTTTTGTACAGTTGAGAGCACTCTTGTCTGCCATGGCATTTTGCATTATTTTGAACAGAGGGTGTGAGTGTGCTCACAGGTATATTGACATCATATTAAACAGGTTCCATAGTTGGTGAGTTACTTTTCCTGCTTACTGTAAATAACGGTGATGCTTCTTGAGCCAGTGTTAGGTCTAGGCTGTTAGAAACTTCTGAATTTTGACTTAGAGTCAGTCTTTGGGCACAACAGGGAGAAAACATTTCCTTTTTATAATATGTCAGGGAGGCATAGGTTCAGTTGTGACAGAAAATAAAGAAAACTGGAGGAAATATTTCAAAGACAGTCCATTGTTTACAACTAAAATTAGAGCAGAGTTCAAAGGTGACATACCAGTATGCAATTAAGGCCATGGGCAGACTCAAGCAAGCAATTAGGTGAGAATTATAACAAATGTAAAGTGGAGCTAATGTATTAATCATGTCACTTCTTCACGGTTCATTATTTCTTTAGATGTTCTTTAATAAAGACCCCAAGTGGTCCTCCATACCTTTGTCACTGAAAACTGAAATACTAAATTACAAAGGCTGAGCCCTTTGTTCATCCCAAACCATTTGTTTCTGTTCCTGCTAACTCACACTTCCTTCCTTTGGAGGATCACATCCTACATGTGAGACTGAGAGCTATAACTAGTCATTGACACCGCAAAGTTCATAGAGTAGGATCACAGAATCGCAGAATGTTA